>WSTG01000075.1:0-36290 GCA_019616325.1 Ceratobasidium sp. 394 | reverse complement strand
GTGACCCACGACCACCGTAACGTAACGCTCAGGCAGGTAAATCTCTCCCTATGTAACTCGCCTGACCTGCCTGACCTGTCACGTGACCCTGGGATTACAAAGCGGCTCCTATAAGATTCGGAGCCGCGACAACCCTAGCCTGAGCACACACGTGACTTATAACTACGGACTGCGGACTGCGGACTGCGGACATACTGACTCACGCTTCTCCAAGTATATAAGGAGCAACGGAAGCAAGATGGCACCCCATCTTGCTTTATCTCGTCTACCACAACGACTGTACTTTACTTAGCATACGAATACGATTTAGAGACTTAGCATTACAAGCAACACCATTAGAACACAGAACGACCACTCCTTGAGCCAAGAACCCAGAGCCAGAACAGGTCGCGACAGATCAGGATGCCACAACCACGGAGGCTCTACCCCCCCAGACTCTGACCGTGACTCAACAGCCACGAGTCGTCACCGCGGAGGCTGTCCAACAGATGGTTCTTGTGATGGGAAGGGGACTGAAGACACTACAAACCAGCCTGTCCCAAGGAATAACGGCCACGTACCAAACCGCCGGATTAATCCATGTGCAAGGGACGCAGCGGGAGGCAGATCTTCAGCAAGGGTTCAAGAGAATAGAAGAAGGTACCGGGCAGATTGCTACAGGCACACAGGGTCTGCTCCAGCAGATGTCAACCCAGACCAGGACCCTTATTGCCATGGACAAAGCACTCGACCAAGTCCTCAAAGACATAAACAGCAACCTCTCCAAGGTACAAGAAACTACGGACCACGTACACGAGGAAATAAAAACGACCGCCAAGGATCAGTCCCTGAATGACTCCCTTAAGGCGATCAATACCATCCTTAACTCACAGAGAATCAAGCTAGACACCATCGAGGAGCTACTCCAGGTGGTGGAGGATCGAGGATCCCAACATACACGACCGGATCATGAATCAGTAGAGCGAAGGGGCTGGACGACATCTGAACTGGGACACGCAACACCGGCACGAGCAGAGCGAGACGTATTCCAGCTAGGCATACCACAAGCCCAGTCCACAACTATTATTCCTGAACATACCCCACGCAGACAAAGCACCCCACGCAGGCAAAACACCTTCCGAGCCCCCTCCTCCTCCGAACCCGACACAAGCCCCAAAAGGCCCTCCATACCCAAGGAAGCGAGGGCTAGGCGCCCTGATAAATTTAACGGTAAAAAGGGACAAGAAGCCGAAGCCTTCCTCACTAAGATGGAGGCCCACTTTGCGGATTATGGGGATTTCAATCTTGACGATGACAGGAAGATCCGGAATATGCTCACTAACATGGAGGAAGGGAGGGCCGACGACTGGGCTCAACCCCTACTCCGGAAGTTCCTTCAAGGAGAACACCACGAGTTCTTCCGGAGTTGGGAGATCTTCAGAAGAGCTTTTCTTGAATCCTTCGCAGACCTGGTAAAAAAGGAAAAGGCAGTCCGGAAGCTATCGGCCCTGAGACAGACCGGGAGCGCTCAGGATTACGCCACTAGCTTTAGGACATTAGCCTTGGAGGTCGGGTGGAACGAAGAGGCTCTCATAGACAAGTTCAAGGAAGGGTTAAAAGCGGAGGTACGAGAAGAACTGACCAGGATGGCCATTTATTCGGGATCTCACACCGATAATTGGACGCTCGACAATTGGGTAATCTTCGCAGGCAAGGCTGATGACATGGTCTTCACCAACAGCCGAAATACGCATAAGAAGGAGAACCAAAGCCGGAGTAACCATCAGGGGAGCACTGACCGTGGCAAGGCCGCCACCATATCCAAGCCCTTACCTCCGAGCATCGTCAAAATCCCTGACGAGGAGAAGAAGCGGCGTCGAGAAAATGGTCTTTGCCTAAAATGCGCGAAGCCAGGACACATGATAAAGAACTGCAAGGGCAAGTGGACGTTGGAACCGACTAGCACTAATACCGGCAATTTGAAAGGAAAAGCAGCAAGGACCCCCTCGGAAGACTCATCAGACTCGGAAAACGAGTAAGGGACTCGGTAGCCATGTCCGAGCACCCCGATGACCAGACTCCACCACATGTATGTTACCTCAAGAAATCAGATAATCAGTCAACGATATACATTGCGGTGGAGGGAATCATGGACCCAGTAAAGACCCTGATCGACTCCGGATCAACCAGAAACTTCTTGGATGTCAACTACACGGAGGAGAAAGGGGTACACACAGAACCACTTCGCTTCCCCAAAAAGGTAATAGCTATAGACGGGAAGGAAGTGGAGGAGCCAATTACCAAAAAGGCTACCCTGAGGATAGACGTAGAAGGGAAAACGCTAACTTGCGACTTCTACGTACTTTCTCTTGGGGATACAGAACTAATTTTAGGACGGGATTGGCTGAAAGACGCCAAACCGATCATCGACTGGAACGACCTGAGCATTACCTACCAAGAGGAGGTTCAGGCCAGAGAAGCAAAGCTCCAAGATGGACCACTGATACCTGACAGCGTAGCTGATTTTATAGATCTATTCCAAGAGGAGGGTTTCAGCGAACTTCCAGAACATAGGCCTTACGATTGCAGTATAGAGTTCACGGAGGGCGCAGAGTTACCAAAACCCGCGAAGACGTACCCCATGTCACCCATTGAGTCCCGAGCACTCAAAGAGTATCTCGACAAAGAACTCAAGGACGGAAAGATAAGACCGAGCACTTCTAGTATAGCCGCCCCATGCTTCTATGTGAATAAAGCCGATGGGGGGCTGCGGTTGGTCGTTGATTACCGAAAATTAAACGCCATTACCAAACCGGACCAGTTCCCGATGCCGGTCCAAGCCGACTCGATAGAGAAGTTTAAAGAGGCTAAAATCTTCTCAAAAATGGACATCCGATGGGGTTTCAACAATATCAGGATCAGAGAAGGGGATGAGTGGAAGACTGCCTTCAGAACCAAGGAAGGCCTTTTCGAATACTTAGTCATGCCCTTCGGAATCAGGAATGGCCCAGCCACTTTTCAGCGGCTGATGAATCACATCTTCCATGATCTCATCGATGTCACAATGGTGGTATATATGGACGATATCGTAGTCTTCTCTTCCAACATAGAAGAGCACACAGGGCACCTTCGAGAAGTCCTGCATAGGCTAAGGGCAAACCACCTTTTCCTCAAGCCGCATAAGTGCAACTTCTACACTACCACTACGGACTTTATCGGTATCGTGATTTCGCCAGAAGGCGTATCCATGGAAAAGAAGAAGGTCCAAGCAATCACTGAATGGAAGCCCCCAACGACCGTGAAACAGTTACAGTCCTTCCTAGGATTCGCCAACTTCTACGGGAGATTCGTTCAGGACTTCAGTTCTGTGGCCAAGCCCCTGACCGAGCTAACAAGAAAGGATACCAAATGGGAATGGACCATGGCTCATGAAAAGGCCTTTGCGGAAATTAAGCGGAGAATCGGCCTACAACCAGTACTGATACATCCGGACCCCGATAAACCATACTACCTAGAGACGGACGCCTCCGGGGTTGCTATGGGGGCTATACTGAGCCAGAAGGGGGAAGACGACAGAATGCACCCCATAGCTTTTATGTCTAAAGGGTTCACCCCTCCTGAAAGAAATTATGACACCCACGACAAGGAGTTGTTAGCGATAATTCAGTCTCTCCTAGAATGGAGACTATACCTAGAAGGGACAATTATCCCAGTGACGGTGTACACGGACCACCGTAACCTACAGTACTGGCAAGAAGCCCAAGTCTGGAATAGGAGACATGCGAGGTGGCACACTATACAGGGGCTTTCAACTTCCACATAGTCTACCAACCTGGGAAAATGTCCACCAAACCAGACGCGCTATCCAGAAGGCACGACCATAACGACGTACCCAACCCACCAATGGTGATGATACCGGCAGAGAAGCTCATCGGATTCAACGCCTCCATAGCAACAGATTTGATACAAGAAGTGAGGGAGGCCCAGCTGGAGGATCCCTCGCTTACCGAGCTGATCTCGAGTAGCCGAAACAAGGACCAACTGCCCCCTTCGGTCAGGAAGCAGTTTGACAAATACGAGTGGAAGGAAGACCTCTTATGGTACAAGGGCCGGGTATACATACCCGAAGACAAGAATACCCGGAGGACCCTACTGGAAACCTACCACGATTCCAAGGTTGCGGGTCACCAAGGCCAAGCCAGAACCTTAGAACTGATCAAGAAAGGATACTACTGGCCAGGGATGAAGGCCCAGGTTAACCGATTTGTAGACTCCTGTTGAATCTGCGGTAGGGTCAAACCCCACAATACCGTCGTAGAGCAGAAGCCATTAGAAATCCCGAAGGAACCCTGGGAGGCCATCGAATACGATCTCATCGTGAAGTTGCCTCCGTCAAAGGGGTTCGACAGTATCCTAACCATGGTGGACTGCTTCTCTCGGCAAGCACATTTCATCCCATGCCGAGAGGACACCTCGGCCGAGGAGATGGCAGGGTTATTCATCAGAGAAGTATGGAAACTTCACGGTACCCCCAGATCGACCGTCTCGGACCGAGGAAGAGTTTTTAACAATAACTTCATTAGGACCCTGTATAAGAAACTGGGGATACAACCGAGCTTCTCCACGGCCTACCATCCGCAAACAGATGGTCTATCAGAAAGGACAAACCAATGGGTCGAAGGGTACCTCAGAACCTTCTGCGGGTACCAGCAAAACGACTGGGTAGATTGGCTACCTATAGCCGAGTTTTGTCATAACAACCATAAAAACCAAACCACCGGGTTATCGGCTTTCCAAATTGTATATGGATCAAACCCGAGGTGGGTCAATGAACCTCGACCCAATCCAGAACACGAAGGAGAAAGTCTGGTGGCCGTCTCCAAGGCAGTCACAATGCAGCGGATATGGGACAAGGCCCGAGCCTCCATGGAAACACGAAGGAAAGAAACAAGACCAATCAAGGAACTCAAAGTGGGACAAGAAGTCTGGTTATCTCTCACTAACATCAAAACCAAAAGGCCCTCCAAGAAGCTAGACAACCGAAGCGGAGGACCATTCACCATTACCGAAAAAATATCTTCACATGCTTACCGGCTGAAACTCCCGCCGCCAATGAAGATCCACGACGTCTTCCACATTGGGCTCCTGTCGCCAGTAGCCGCGGACGCCGACTTCGACAGAGTACAACCCAAAATGGCGCCCATCATTACGGAATCAGGGGAGGAGGAGTACAACGTGGAACGGATATTGGATTGGCGCATGAATGGCGAGAAGCCCCAGTACCTAATCCGGTGGGAGGGGTACGATCCCTCAGAAGATTCCTGGGAATCCATTGACAAATTTGCGGGAATGAGTGACTTGCTAGATGACTTGCGCTCACGAGATGACTCCGCCCCAATGCCGGCCCAATGGGAGCAGCACGACGGCACAGCAATGCCCGCACTGAAAGGGAATAAAAGAAAAGGGAGGAAGGTATATAAGGGGGCCAAAGAGACGTCCAAAAGACAGCCACGCTGAGGGACACTACTCGGAACACATGTCTTATTACTACAACTACATGCCCGCCGAACGCACCCCCGCCTCCAGGTTTGCTAGGGAGAGCGGGGCCCCTACTCCGCACCCTAGATCTCCACAGGAACTCCTTGCCGAAGCCCAACGCTAAGCCAATAAGCTACTACCAGGGTCCACACTAGACCACATTCCCACTAGGGACCGAGACATTGCTTACTGGGTCCCACAGACCCGATATGACCCCGAACAAGGACAAATTCACAAAGACTGGTACTACGATCCAATCCGGGGCCCGCTGCGATGGTGCCACTCTGGAGCCCCGAAATCTAAGACGAAGCTTAGAAGTACCAGGATGTTCGCAATGGAGGGGTTAGTAGCAGGAAACATTGATGCCCTAGTCAAAGGGGTGAAACGCAAGAGGGAAAAGGAAGCCCGCCAACAGAGGGAACTAGAGAAGGAGTGGAAACTCTCAGGTATAGTCGGAGATAAGGTGACCCAGGAACTGGAGCGACTCGCCAAATTGGAGCCCACCCCCTTTTGGGGCTCCCTATCCCAACTAAAGGACGAGGAGATGTACGACCTAATTGCCGCAAAGGAAGCGACCAAGTTGGACTTCACCACCTGGCTGTACCTGCGAGAGGCCGAGGAGAATATGAAGATCCTGGAAGGGAGCCTCAAATCCATGACTTTCAAAGAAGAGGACCCCTTCCAAGGAATGCCCCCTCTGATAAGCGAGGACCAACTACGCCAGGAAGAAGAAGGGGAGAAAGAAGGAGTCCCCATCCAGGGGATGGCAGGACCCTCTCAACGGTATGAGGGCCCTATCGAATGGGAATAGAAGTCAGCCTAGTCACGAAGTTTTCATGTACCCCCAAGGGCAAAGAATAACAAATAAATGTCATGCTGGGATACATATATGGGCGAAGCAAGGAGGTAGCCTAGCAAGAACACATTACTCTTACACCTCACTCGCCCTACTCTCTCTCTTCCAATGTACTCCGGATCGCCCTCTACCACTACCACTACCCGCGTCAGGATCGCATGGGTCGCCCGATGTATCCGCGAATGGAAGGCAGGAGTACCCCCCAGCTACAGGGGATGCCTCCGTGATATCACGGAGAAGAAGGTCTACGACCTCGTTGCGGCAAGAATGCCGACCGAAAACGAGTTCCGGGACTGGTTGTCCTATAAGGCTCTAGCTTGGGCGGAGTGCGGGGAAGAGGACACCACGGTCCTGAGAATTGGGGTCGAGGTGAAGGTGGAGCGGGTAGAAGACAGATCGTGATGTATAAACAATATACGATATACATCATATGACCCACACGCCTACTTTCTTACTACTGGACGAAAGGGTGCATATAAACGACTCGGCTCTCCCCGAGGTCCCACACCCGCACCCGCGTCCTTCACACGGGGATCCAGCGTGACCAACCCGCTCCCACGATCCTTAAACGTCCACACCCAGGGACCCGAACGCGAAGACGAGGTTCCCCCAACATGTGGCCTTTTGGGATTGCTCCCGAGGGGGGATTCTTCAGCCTTCCTCTTTGTGGGACGTACCCACGGCGTCTCCCCACCCGACGTCTCTGCAAGGAAGTTGGAGAGACTCGGAGCACCCGCCTTCGCCTTTACGTCCTCACAACCTATTATGACCTTCAGAACCGAGGACTAGGAGAAGAAACACGAGAAACTCACCAACATCTCCCCACCAACGCCATAGACCCTCAGCGACACCACTCTCAAAGTCCTCTAGAGTCGCGTCGCACACGGAATTACAGAAGGGGCAGTACTCCCCCTCCGGGAACCAGTCGCAATGACAATTAAAGGCATCCCACTGAAGAGTAATAGTACGCATTGTGCCCAAGAGGAGAAGAGGAATTATGCAGTCAAGGTCACTGTGACCACCGGTTTTATCCCCTTCTTGGACTCCCACAAGAACCCTTATAGCTTCCACACGAACAAAACTTCCATTACAAATAGAACAAGGGAAAACTACGAGAACCACGATGTCAATCTTCTATTTCGATAACAGAAGGGGACCGCCGAGCCGGTCGGCGATAAGGATGGGACCGACCGGCCCGATTCCCCTTTTTTGCCTTGGCCACCTCCAACTCCTTCCTCACCCGCGCCAAATCCCTCTCCAGCCCCTCTAACTCCACGTCCCAACCGGATATTACTTCTCGCGCCGATGACAGTGCGGCGCGTAATGCATCGTTGTCATCTGACAACGAGGTGATACGAGCGGCCATAGCCGCACGCTTCGCCTGAACACGATCCAGACGGTCCTTCAGTTCGGCCTTCTTGGCCAGGCACTTAGTATGATTGGCCGATATGGTTGGCCGAGAGGAGGTTGTCACCTGGAGGCGACACAACTGCTCCTGTTGCACCTTGTAGGCGGCGACAAGCTGAGCATGAGCGGTGATGGTGCAGGGCATAGTTAACACGAGTAAAGAGGAGTAGAGAGGGGGTAGAGGTGTCAACTGAGGATGGAGGCTACCGAACAGAGAACAGCGGAATATGTATGCGGAGCAGGGCCCGGGAACCCCAAGGGATCATGTGACCAGAAACACCAGGAACAACAAAAACAATAGACCTAGAATCACATAACCTGGACACTTACGGACGAGCCGACCGCAGCCGGACCCTTGATCGGACTAACCTTCACACACGACAATATACACCCTGCGGAGATATATCCTGATCCCACTCTCCCGCTATATCCTCACACCGGAGGGGTCAGAGAGGGGGCACCGACCGCAGTCGACTAAGTGAGCACCGGGGGTCCCCGCTTGCGGGGCCGGTGCCACGAAAGAGCGGAGGGAGGGCACCCCTCGGAGATGCGTCACCCGCAACAACAGAACAACAAACCGTCGTACGATCAAGTGGAACAATCGTAGAGAAAGAATGTCGTACAACATCACTCGGCAGAACCACAAAACAAGGAATGTCGTACGACCCCACATGGGACGACCGTGGCAGTCTCAAGGGTCATACGATCCCACGCCAAGTGAACAATCTCATAAGAGAAAACAAGCCACCCGGTAGTACAGTGAACTCTCTCCCACCGTCGCCCCCCCCTGCCTATATCCAGATGTCGAATTCCGCCTTCCGCGTCCAGAGTAGGGCCGTCTTACTGACTTGGAGCTCCCTGGCGGAGGAGCCGACGACGGGCCTCGTCGCCCGTTTCGAGGCCTTCTGCCGAGGCCGACCAAATCATTGGCAGACCCTCGCCATCGTCGAACGGCATGACCCGACCCAACCCGACTACGACCCGGCCAGGCCGTTACACGTCCACGCGCTAACGATTAGCGTGGATCGACGAGCGGGGTGGAATACCCGAAATCCGAGGTTCTGGGATTTCGAAGGGTCCCACCCCAACATCGCCCTGAAAGACTTACGCGAAGGGCCGGGAGGCTGCGCGGCGCGAACAGCCTTCCACTATTTATGGAAGGACGTCGGGGAGCACGGAGAGGAGGTCAAGGACCTCATGGCGGGAGAACTCACGGAGGAGTCCCTGGAAGGGATACTGGAGAAGGGATCCGGAGGGAAGAGGTCCCGGGCTCAGGTACGCCCATGTTCCAGCCAGCCACCCACCCTTGACCACTCACCCCGAGATCTCAGGCCGAGCTAGAGGATGGACTGGAGATCGTAGCAGCGGACTCGAAGGACGAGTTCTACCAACGGTTCAAACAGCTCCGTCCATTGTAGATGATGACCGCGTGGAACTCAGTCCACGCGTACGTGGAACACGCATACAAGGTTGATGCCGGATGGTCACCGGCGATACCAGTCGATCTCCCTTCCCCGGCGGAGCGACGGCATGTCAACGCGGCCGACCTATGGTTTGAACGGGAGGTTCCCCGGAAGGCCCCGGGGATACGTCACCGTATCCTGGTCATCGAGGGCGCAACAGGAACCGGAAAAACGGCCTACGCCAGGTTGAAAGGGTCGCACAGCTGAATGTGCAACGTATGGAACGTCGGCGCTCTATCGGAGGACGCCGACGTGTGGATACTAGACGACATGGTATCCACCAACGGGAAGTACTTGCTCAAGGCGCTGAGTCAGTACGAGGCTGACTTCACCGGGCACTACAGCCACGTGAAGACGATGAGGGTGCGACCAACCGTGATACTGGGCAATAGTCGTGCAGCAATCATGAAGTGCTGGTCGGACATAGACGGAGAGGAGGGGGATGCTTGGGTCGAGGGAAACGTTGACTGGGTGTACGCAGGGGATAGCCCCTTTTTTGTCTTCCCTTAGTAATTCTACGCCTTTCCGGAATCCTCCAAAAAGGGCGTATTAAGGGGGGGATAATGTCGTGACCTACCCAGGGAAGACCCATATTTTTCTTCATTTTTACAAGTTTTGCCTTAGCCGTTTCGGGGTTATAACCCACATCACGTGACCTATAACCACCGTAACCTGTAACGTAACACTGACTACAGGTAATCTCTCTCTGGTAATGCTGTAGTCAGTAGTCACCTGACTAAGCACGTCATGTGACTGTCTGTAACCACCGTAACCCGTAACGTAACACTGACTACAGGTAATCTCTCCCTGGTAATGCTGTAGTCAGTAGTCACCTGACTAAGCACGTCACATGACCACGACTGATCATGTGACCCTAGGATTACGAAGCGGCTCTTATAAGATTCGGAGCTGCGCTAAAGTCAGTAGTCACTACACCTGACTCTTTCTCACGCTACACGTGACCTTAGCTGCGGACTGCGGACTGCGGACTGCGGACCCTTTATGTATATAAGAAAGAGCGAACGCAAGATGGCGCCCCATCTTGCTTTATCTCGTCAACCACAGCGACTTGTAATACACTAGATACACCAATACAGATTAGACTTAGCATTTCAATAGATATCAGAGCTTCGCCAAAGCAACAACATAGCAGAGCGACCACTCCTTGAGCCAAGAACCACGGAACCAGAACAGGTCGCGACACAGACCAGGTAAAATGTCCAATAAACCAGATGCACTGTCTAGGAGACATGATCACAATGATGAGGCCATACCCCCTCAAATCATGATCTCAGAAGAGAAATTCATAGGGTTCAGAGCGGAGGTTACAGGGAACCTTCTGGACAAAATCCAAGAAGCTCAGGGGGAAGACGAATCCCTAACAACCCTAATATCAAGTACAGAAGGCAAGGAGTCCCTACCGCCATCAGTAAGGAAGCAATTCAAAAGGTATCAGATTGAAGAAGGAGTCCTCAGATATGACGGGTGGGTGTACATCCCGGAAGATAAGGACATCCACGAATGATTGCTGAAACTGTACCACAATCACCCCATTGCCGGGCACCAAGGGGAACAAAGAACAGCAGAACTCCTGTCCAAAGGGTATTACTGGCCTGGGATGATTGCCCAGGTAAAAGGATTGGTACATAGGTTCTTGCAGGGTTTGCAGGAGAGTAAAAGGGCACAAACAACCAAGTGAGACCAAATCACTCCCAAACCCCGTACGACCGTGGAAGGACATTGCCTATGACTTTATTGCCAAGCTACCGGTATCGAGCGGTTACGACAGTATTCTAACAGTAGTAGACCGGTACTCCAGACAGGCACACTTCATCCCCTGCCTAGAGTCCACCAACACTGAGGAATTGGCAGATATATTTATCAGGGAGGTATGGAAGCTACATGGAACGCCTGCGAGGACAATATCCGATAGGGGACCAACATTCAACAGCCAATTCCTAAGGGCACTGTACCAAAAGCTACAGATCCAACCCCAATTCTCTACCACCTATCACCCCCAAACTGATGGGTTAGTGGAACGAACGAACCAGTGGGTGGAGGGTTTCCTAAGGACATTCTGCAACTAGCGGCAGAATGACTGGTCCAAGTGGCTACCCATAGCTGAATTCTGTCATAACCAACATAAGAATTCCGCAACGGGCGTATCTGCCTTCAAGGCAGTATACGGGGAGTACCCCCAATGGCTAGCCCCATGGGAAGAGGACACCAAAGACTGGTCAGTACCGGCTGCAGAAGCTATAACAAGGAAGATGAGGAAGGTCTGGGACAAAGTCTCCTCAGCCATGAACCTTCACAAATCAAAGGAACCATCCGGAAGGGAATTTGAAGTAGGAGACCGAGTATGGCTCCTACTAACTAACATCACTACACAGCGGCCATCCAAGAAGCTGGATCATCAGAAGGGAGGACCCTTTGATATTATAGAAAAGATATCCTCCCATGCCTACTGGCTCAAATTACCCGAAACGATGCGTATCCACAATGTCTTCCACATTAGTCTGCTGACTAAGTACAAGGAAGACCAAGTATTCCACAGGCAACAGATCCGACCACCACCAATCAAGACAAAGGAAGGAGAAGAGGAATGGCAGATTAGTCACATCATTTCTTGGAAATGGAAAAAAGGAAGACTATTCTATTGAATGAGGTGGGAGGGATATGAACCAGTTGAGGATACGGAAGAGCGGGCTGAGAAATTTGCTGACATGAATGACTTGCTAGAGGACTTGCACAGCAGGGAGCCCAATGCACCAATGCCAGGACAGGGGGAGTCACCCGAGAATGACTCAACTGGCAGGACAAAGAGGAATAAATGACGCGGTGGACGGGTATAAAAGGACCTTGGAACAGCCTACAAAATCCAAGTCAACCAGCAATCCATCACCACTACAACACACATACAAACAATGCCCACAAACCGCTACCACATCCCAGCGGCACTGTCAATGGGGGTCCTTCAGGGCCCACCAATCACTCTCCCCTGCCTCTTACGCGAGGAACCAACCTTATACGACAACATAGAAGAAGCCCTTAGGTACGCCAGGAGACTAATGCCAGGGGTGAACCTGGGGTGGATCCCTAGACGAGAACGCCACAAGAAGAACTGGGTAGTGGCCAAAGTATACCTGGATCCGAAGAAGGGCCTGCTTGAGTGGTGCCACTCGGGAGCACCAAGGACCCAGGCCGCCCTGAAGCATACACCAATGTACGTAATCAACGACTTGGTAGGCTCCAATGTAGATGCTGTCGTGAAGGCAGCCAAGTGGAAGAGGAAAGAGCGGGGCCCCCAAGTCATAAGGGAGAGGACGGTGTTGGACTGGGGGGCCAAAGAGGAGGTTCGGAATAGGGTCTATGAGGAGACCCTAAAATTCTGTTTGATGCTGCCCAGTTGTTACTGGGGGCAATTGGAGGCAGTGACAGAGGAGGAAATGTACAAGATGATCGCCAACAAGGGGGCCACCTTACAGGACTTCCAATCCTGGCTCGACCTCCGAAAAGGTAAGTCAGACGATGGATCAATTGTCAGAGCATGTCGTCCCTCTCCCTAGAGGGACAACCCCCAACGAACGAGGCAGAGCCCAACACTGACACTGTAAACTGGGAGGAATGGGACAAGGAGGAAGACATCAGGGGCCGTATCGAGCAGGCCCTGACAGAATTCCTGGACATGCCACCCCTGGAAGCAATGGAACAAGGGCCAAATTAAAGCCCCAAACTGTATACATCTTTCAAACTACACAAAAACTGAACAAAGCAATAAGAATGTTTCGGATTCTACTTCTTATTACATTTGGAGAAATCCAAGGAGCCTTGCGCCTTGGGAACGCAATCATAGGGCTTAGGGTGCACACTCTTGCCCTTGCCCTTTACAACCCCCTTGCCATCCCTCTTCTGTAGCCATGGAGCCTCATCCCCAAGATCCGCCAGGAAGTTCCGCAACGGGGAAAGCCTATGACCATAGACCGGAGCCTCCAAAGGAGGTGTGGGCACCCGTCCCTCCTCAAAGAACTCGGCAAAGGCCACCACGTCAGCAGCCTCCTCAAGCTCCATAGCCAAGCCATCAGCTTCTGTGACCACAATTAGCAAACAAGAAACAAAAGGGAGACACCAACTCACTAGTAAGGGCGAATGTCACCCAGTCACCAACCTTCCCCTCATAATCAGCAAGGGCCACATCACACACGGCCTCACAATACTCACAATAGTCCCCCTCTGAGAGCATCCAACAAGTACACAAAAGGGGGTCGTAGTTAAGAGTAATGGTACACATGGTAGAGCAGAGAAGGATGGGACAAGAAAGCCCTACACCGACCAGACATAAATAACCAGAAAAGGTACCACATGATGCCAATCATATCACATGACAATAACAAGTTAGACAAGTACAAACAAAACAACATTGGGTGACCACGGGTAATATCACGTGACCAAGATCAGGTCACATGACTCTCGCTATCTCGCAATACCAGAGGGGTCAGAGAGGGGGCACCGACCGAAGTTGAGGAGTGGAGCCCCCAAGCAAAGCGAGGATCAGGGCGACACAACAAGCGAAGGGAGGGCACCCCTTGGAGATGTGTCATCACATGACTAGAAGTAAGATCACGTGACCAATAAACAAACCACGGGAATATTTATCCAAGGGGGGAGTAATGCCTCACCTCTTCACACCACCCATATGCACCCTACCCCCTCTGCTCACAATGCAACACTCCCAGACAACGACGAGTTCCTACGGCACTGGGCCGAGTGGGGAGCAATAACGAAGGATCGCAGGATCTGTATGGCCGAGGTTGGCCTCGCCATCGCCCACACACTGGGGAGCAACCCCACGCCCAGAACTAAGTTCTGGGTGGCCTACGCCAACAGCTTGAGGGTCCGCCTTGCCAAGGCCAGATGAACGAAACCCCAGCCAGCCCTCCTGCTTCCAGGTGATGACCCAAGTGGTACTCCTCATGTGGAGTACCCTGAGGGAGGAGGACCCCAGCAGCCTAGTAAGCCACTTCAAACATTTCTGCAGGAACTGACCGAACCACTGGCGGACCCTGGCTGTCGTCGTATGGCACAACCTGGAGGAGGCAAACTACGACCTGGAGTGCCCCCTCCACATCCACCCACTAACGGTCAGCATCGACCAGAAAGGGGGATGGGACACCCGAAACCCCCGCTTCTGGGACTTCAAGGGGTCCCACCCAAACATCGCCTCGAAGGAGCTAAGGGAAGGTCCTAGAGGCTGTCTGGCCTGTACAGCCTTCCATTATCTATGGAAGGATGTCAGAGCAAATGGGGAGGAGGTCGAGGATCTCATGGCAGGGGTCCTCACGGCAGAGGCCCTAGAGGAGATTCTGGTGAAAGGGAAAGGTGGTAAGAGGAGCCATATGCAGGTACGCATCAAACCTCAAACCGCCTGGGAAGACATTCATCAGCAAAAACCATCTGTGCTATGTAATGCTACGCACTTCCGTATCAACCGTTGCAACATACCTGCTATATACTACACCGGTTTGTACGTAGTGCTACCGTACAAGTCTGTCCAGTACGGTACAAGTCTGTCATATACAGTAGCACTGTCATGATGCTACTGTATCATCAGGTAGTGACTTGTACAGACCTGTTGCACATGCAAAGCATCCAACTGCTACAAAATAGCTGTTGGAAGCACAATCACCCTGCATCCATGTGTGTGGCTGTTTGACTTTGATGACATGTCCTCCTGTGTGTGTAAGCAGCCACTGGTCACCTGACTCTGCCAGGGCTGCCCTGGTTGCTTGCACAAGTCCACTGGTGATGCCAGTGTGCCCAGTGTCCACCCAGGGGTATTTTCTAGCATTTAGGGGCTTTGGTCACATGGGAAAAATAAATGCATGGCTGGATCAAAAGTTGGAGAATATTGCATATTCAACTGAATTGATGATGTCAGGACCCTGAATTTCAAATTTCTCAAATTTGGTGGGCAGGTAGCTGGCACTGCCACATTGCTGAATTTGCAATCAGAACTGAAATTGGATTTGAAATGACAGAGGAATAGCCAAAACAATTTCCTGGACACAACGCTTTTTGATCCAGCAGCATCATCACCTGGTACTGTACCAGTACATACTGGGTTGCCTGTTAGGTATTGGACACCAACGTTTGTACAAGCATCTATATTCTGTATGTTACCGTACACCTGCCTTGGCTACATACCACACAGGGCAGTACGTTACTGTGCGTATCAATGGAAATAATATGTAGTGCTACTGTATCAAGGATTCAGTTCCATGTGCTATGGAAAAAAACCATTTTTGCTGATGTACTTTTCCATATGTTTTTCCCTTTGTAGTGTTAGTCCAGCTTCCCCGGCAGTCCTTTATCACGTGTCCTGGTTTGGCACATTTGAGACATAGATCTTCTCTTCATCGGCATTGTTTCTCTGCATCAGAGACTTTTTCGAAGGAGGTACTCTTCTGAGGTAGAGGGTGGTCTGCTTTCCTGGTTATTGAGGGTGGAGCAGCTGCTTTCACTGTGACAGTTGAACCTGTCTTGGCAGTTAACCACTTGGTGGCGTACAGGATGTCATCTGTCTGGCACGTGACCGCTATCCATTCTTCAAGGGAGGAGTCTTCGAGTGCCCCATATAGTTCCATCTTGAGTAGCTCCTGCTGTACGTCGGGCTTGAGCCCTCCTTTGAACTTATTGATTAGGGCTTCACGGTTCCATTCCACTTCTTGCGCGAGGTTCCGGAAGTGGGTGGCGTAGGCTTGTACACTCTTTTCCTGTGTGAGCCTCCCTAGGTCGCAGACGGCCTTCTCTTTCTTGACAGGGTCTCTGAAATTTACTAGAAAGGCTTTCTTGAAGACTTCCCAGCTTCGTAAGAATTCGTGGTCTTCTTGGGTTGCAATCACTTTAATGAGCGATTGTGCCCAGTCCCCTGCGGGTCCTGAAGCCATGTTCAGCAGTGTTTGATTCATTTTGCGTTGGTCTCCAAAGGTTCCTTCTTTGTAGTTGTTGAAGTAGAGTTCCATCTTAGTGATGAAGGTCTCCGCTTCCTTGCCTTTCTTTCCGTTGAAAGGTTCTGGTCTCTTGGTGCGTGCTTCTTTTGGGATCACTGCTCCTGTCGCTGTAGTTTGATTCATCGTGGTATCATTAGTTTTCACCTTCTTGTTGCTTGGCTTCCTGTTATGTTGTGACCTAACCAGGGAAGACCCCTATTTTCTTCCTTTTTACAGGATTTAGTCGAAACTGTATGGGTTACGTCCCACATCACGTGACCCGTAACCACCGTAACATAACACTGACATCTGGTAATCTCTCCCTAGTAATGCAGACGTCAGTCATCAGTTGCCATCATGAGACCAAACAGCTTAGGTAACCACAACAAGGTCACATGACTACAACTGATCATGTGACCCTGGGATTACGAAGCGGCTCTTATAAGATTCGGAGCCGTGCCAACGTCAGTAGTCACTACACGTGACCTTACCCACGCTTGTCACATGGTTCGACTGCGGACTGCGGACTGTGGACTGCGGACCTTCCATGTATATAATAAAGAGCAAAGACAAGATGGAGCCCCATCTTGCTTTATCTCGTCTACCACAGTGACTTGTAACATCATTAGAACACACGAATACAGACAGACTTTAGCATTACAAGCGACATTGGAACCTCGTAGAGGCAGTAACAGAACAGAACGACCACTCCTTGAGCCAAGAACCACAGATCAGAACAGGTCACGACATTATAAAGCAAGATTATTGCTCAACCAGTGGAACAATAGAAAACAAACATGAGTAGACCAGTAACTAGAACCAGTAGCTGAGCGGAGGGGGCACCACCCCTACTCGGACCGCTGCCGGATCCTGTGAGGACCAGGACAGCACCTCCGGACCCACCGACCTTCGTACATATCGAACCCCAGGAGCCCGAACCCAGCCGGGTTATGCCAGGACACCTCCTGTTCGGCCCGCCACCTACCAGGGCCAACAACTCCCTTCAGGTAGTCGACGACATGACACAGGTAATCACCGACCGGCTACAGCAAGCGCCTACTGAACCCCTGGCCAACGCCAACGCTACAACTACAGAGGTCCAATCTCTGCAGGCCCTCGTATCAGCTTCCCAGCCACGAGTCATCACTACGGAAGCGGCCCAACAGATGATCGTCACCATTAGTGACGGACTTAAAGCTTTACAGGCGAGCCTGTCCAAGGAGGTGACAGCGACATGCCAGACCGCGAACCTAATCCACGCCCAAGGGATGCAGCAAGGAACAGACCTCCATAACGGCTTTAGAAGATTAGAGAGGGAAACCGGTCAGATCGCCACGAATACGCAGAAGGTGCACGAGCAAATACGAACCCAGACCGGAACCATCACTGATATGGAGAAGGCAATTGACCGTGTTCTTAGGGATATAAATAAAGGCGTCACAAAGGTGCAGGAAACCATTGACCTGGCACGAAAAGAGTCCGGACCTGCGATCAATGAACAGGGCCTGAACGACTCCCTCCGGGCCATTAACACCGTCCTTATGTCCCAAAAGACTAAGCTGGATGCCATCGAGGAGATCCTTCAAGTTGTTGAGGATCGAGAATCCCAAACCACACAGGATGCTCACGACCCACCAACATGAAGAGGATGGGAGCCCACAAGGGAACAACAGGGGGCACCGGAATCAGGACCGGAAGACATTTTCTCATTAGGCAACCCACAGGCGGAATCCACAACCAGGACCCCTGAACATACAGTACGCAGATGAACCTCCTTCCGAGCCCCTGCTCCACCCAAACGGGATTCAAGCCCGACGCCCGAAAAGCCCAAACCCACTATACCCAAAGAAGCAAGGGCTAGGCGACCGGATAGGTTCAATGGAAAAAGGGGAAGAGAAGTGGAGGCTTTCCTCACCCAGATGGAAGCTCACTTTGTGGACTACGAGGACTTCGCCATCGATGACGCTAGGAAAATCCAAGGTGTACTCACAAATATGGCAGAAGGGAAGACCGACGATTGGGCCCAGCCACTCCTCCGAAAGCTCCTCAAAGGCGAGAACCACGAGTTCTTCCAGAGTTGGCAAGTCTTCAAGAAAGCTTTCCTCGACTCGTTCGCGGACCCCATCAAAAAGGAAAAGGTGGTCAGAGAGTTATCAGCCCTTAAACAGACTACAAGCGCAGGACTACGCTACCAGTTTTAGGACATTGGCCTTAGAAGTCAACTGGAACGAGGAAGCGCTCATAGACAAATTCAAGGAGGGACTGAAACCCAAAGTACGGGGGGAGCTATCCAGAATGGCTATTTATTCCGGCTCGAGCACCGATAACTGGTCGCTCGATAACTGGGTGGTCTTCGCAGGCAAAGCCGATGATATGGTATTCACCAGCACCCGGAATGCCCACAAAAAGGAAACCCAAGACCAAGGTAACCACGCATCTGCCGCGGACCGCGGTAAAGCAGCCACTATATCCAAACCCCCCCCTGCGAACATAGTCAAAATCCCAGACGAGGAAAAGAAACGCCGCCAGGACAACGGCCTCTGCCTAAGGTGCGCGAAACCAGGTCATATGATAAAGACCTGCAATGGTAAATGGACTTACAATCCCAGCGCTAACACAACGATCATTAAAGGCAAAGCAGTGAAAACACCATCAGAATATCCATCAGACTCGGAAAACGAGTGAGGGACTCAGAGGCCATGTCCGAGTGTCCCGATAAAACCTCAAGAAATCAGACAACCAATCTACAATATACATCGCGGTGGAGGGAATCATGGACCCAGTAAAGACCCTGATCGACTCTGGGTCTACTAGAAACTTCATGGACGTAGATTACGCGGAGGAGCAAGGGGTAATAACAGAGCCGCTTCGCTTCCCAAAGAAGGTAATAGCTATAGACGGGAAGGAAGTAGAAGAGCCGATCACAAAGAAGGCTACCCTGAGGATAGATGTAGAAGGGAAAACGCTTGATTGCGACTTCTATATATTATCCTTAGGGGACACGGAACTAATTCTAGGATGGGACTGGCTACGAAACACCAAGCCAATCATCGACTGGAGCGACCTAAGTATCACTTACCGGGAACAGGTCCAAGCCAAAGAAGTGATGCTTCAGGACGAACCGCTAATACCCGAGAGCATAGCCGATTTCATGGACCTCTTTCAGGAAGAAGGTTTTAGTGAGCTCCCAGAACACAGACCTTACGACTGTAGTATAGAGTTCCAGGAAGGTGCAGAGTTACCGAGGCCCGCCAAAACCTATCCCATGTCACCCATCAAATCCAGAGCGCTCAAGGAGTACTTGGATAAGGAACTCAAGGACAGAAAGATAAGACCCAGTTCTTCTAGCATAGCCGCCCCATGCTTCTACGTTAAGAAGGCAGATGGGGGGCCACGACTAGTTGTGGATTACCAAAAACTGAACGCTATCACTAAACCAGATCAATTTCCCATGCCTGTTCAGGCGGACTTGATAGAGAAGTTTAAGGAAGCAAAGATCTTCTCAAAAATGGATATCCAGTGGGGTTTCAACAACATAAGGATCAGGGAAGGAGACGAGTGGAAGACCGCCTTCAGAACCAAAGAGGGTCTCTTCGAATACTTAGTGATGCCTTTCGGTATTAGGAACGGCCCAGCCACCTTCCAACGGTTGATGAATCACATCTTCCACGATCTTATTGACATTACGATAGTCGTATATATGGACGATATAGTGGTCTTCTCCTCCAACGTAGAAGAACATACCGGGCACCTACAAGAAGTCTTACACAGGCTGAGAACGAACCATCTTTTCCTCAAACCCCATAAGTGTAATTTCTACACTACTACCACGGATTTCATTGGGATAGTAGTTTCACCAGAAGGGGTCTCCATGGAAAAGAAGAAGGTCCAAGCAATAGAAGAATGGAAATCACCCACTACTGTCAAACAACTACAGTCATTCCTGGGATTCGCCAACTTTTACAGGAGATTCGTTCAAGACTTTAGCTCCATAGCTAAACTGCTGACCGAACTAACGCGGAAAGACACAAAATGGGAATGGACCACAGCCCATGAAGAAGCCTTCGTGGAGATCAAGAGAAGAATCGGCTTACAGCCGGTGTTAATACACCCCGACCCCGACAAGCTGTATTACCTGGAGACGGACACCTCGGGAGTCGCTATGGGAGCCATACTAAGCCAGAAAGGGGAGGATGACAGAATGCACCCTATAGCCTTCATGTCCAAAGGGTTCACCTCAGCAGAAAGAAATTACGACACCCACGATAAGGAGTTACTGGCAATAATCCAGTCCCTCCTGGAATGGAGACTATATCTGGAAGGGACAATCATTCCAGTAACTGTGTATACAGATCACCGAAACCTGCAATACTGGCAAGAAGCCCAAGTCTGGAATAGAAGGCACGTGAGATGGCACACCATACTAGGAGCCTTCAACTTCCACATCGTTTACCGACCCGGAAAGATGTCCACTAAGCTGGACGCACTCTCTAGGAGGCACGACCATAATGACGTTCCAAACCTACCAATGGTGATGCTACCGACGGAGAAGTTTATCGGGTTCAATGCGTCCATAAGGATAGACCTGATACAAGAAATCAGGGAAGCCCAAACCGAAGACCCCTCACTAACTGAATTGATCTCTAGTACCCAGAACCAGGACCAACTACCCCCTTCAGTCAGGAAGCAGTTTGATAAATATGAATGGAAAGAAGAATTGTTATGGTACAAGGGACGGGTATATGTACCCGAAGACAAGGATATCAGGAAGAGCCTGCTAGAAACCTATCACGATTCCAAAATCGCCGGCCATCAGGGTCAGGCCCGAACCTTAGATCTGATTAAGAAGGGCTACTACTGGCCAGGAATGAAGGCCCAAGTAAATCGATTTGTCGACTCTTGCAGGATCTGCAGGAGAACCAAGCCCCACAATACTACAATCGAACAGAAACCCTTAGACATTCCGAGCAAGCCCTGGAAAGCCATTGAGTACAACCTCATCGTAAAGCTACCGCTGTCAAAGGGGTACGACAGTATTCTAATGGTGATAGACCGCTTCTCTAAACAGGCACACTTCATACCATGTCAAGAAACAATATCAGCCGAAGGAATGGCGGAGCTATTCATAAGGGAAGTATGGAAGCTGCACGGTACCCCCAAATCGACGTTATTGGACCGAGGGAGAGTTTTCAACAACAACTTCCTCAGAACCCTGTATAAAAGACTCGGGATACAACTGAGTTTCTCCACGGCCTACCACCGCCAAACGGATGGGTTATCCGAAAGGACAAATCAGTGGATAGAGGGATACCTCAGAACCTTCTGTGGATACCAACAAAACGATTGGGTAGACTGGCTACCCATAGCCGAGTTTTGCCATAATAACCATAAGAACCAAGCCACCGGGTTATCGGCTTTTCAGGTGGTGTACGGGCTAGACCCTGACTGGGTCAATGAACCCAAACCAAGCCAAGACAACGAGGGAGAAAGTCCGACAGCCGTCTCCAAGGCAGCCGTCATGCAACGAATATGGGATGAAGCCAAGGCCTCCATGGAAATACGAAGGGAAGAGACGAAATTGACCAAGGAATTCGAAATAGGGCAGAAGGTTTGGTTGTCCCTCGCTAATATAAAATCAAAGCAACCATCAAAGAAGCTTGACAACTGGAGCGGAGGACCCTTCACTATCACGGAAAAGATATCTTCACACACCTACCGACTAGAACTCCCACCATCCATGAGGGTCCACAACGTCTTTCACATTGGACTTCTGTCGCTGGTGACACGGGATACCGACTTTGACAGAACACAGCCAAAGACAGCCCCCACCATTACGGAATCAGGGGAGGAAGAATACAACGTGGAACAAATATTAGATTGGCGGATGAATGGCAAGAAGCCTCAGTACCTAATCCGATGGACAGGGTACGATCCTTCGGAAGATTCCTGGGAGTCCATCGACAAATTCACTGGGATGGATGACTTGCTCGATGACCTATGCACACGAGATGACTCGGCCCCCCTACCAGGCCAATGGGAACAGCACGACGACACAGCACTACCCGTGCCAGTCAAGGGTAAACAAAGACGGGCCAGGATATATAAGAAGGCCAAAAGAACACCTCAGAGACAACCCCGCTAAGAGTACCGGCACTACATTCATGTCCTATTACTACATGCCTGCCGAACACACGCCCGCCGCTAAGTTTACGCGGGAGAACAGGGTGCCTACCCCGCACCCTAGAACCGCACAAGAGCTTCTCGCCAAAGCCCAACATTACGCCAACAGACTATTGCCAGGGTCCATACTGGACCATATCCCCACCAGGGATCGAGACGAAAGCTACTGGGTCGAACAGGACTTCTACGACCCTGCACGAGGTCAGGTCCATGAAGACGTGTATTACGACCCTATTCGAGGACCGCTATGGTGGTGCCATTCCGGAGCCCCAAAATCCAAAACCAAGCTTAGGAAGACAAGGATGTACGTGATGGAAGGACTAGTGGCGGGAAACGTCGATGCCCTAGTCAAGGCGGTAAAACGAAAAAGGTCAGACGAAGCCCACCAACAAAGGGAACTGGAAAAGGAATGGGAACTCTCAGGTATAGTCGGAAAGAGGGTAAATGACAAACTGGAACACCTCGCCAAACTGGATCCCACACCCTTCTGGGGCTCCCTATCTTACTTGAAAGAAGAGGAGATGTATTGACTGGTCACCGCTAAAGAAGCGACCCTACTGGATTTCACCACTTGGCTTCATCTGTGAGAAGCGGAGGAAAACATGAAGATTCTAGAAGGGAGTCTTAAGTCCATGACCTTCAAGGAGGAAAACCCTTACGAGGGCATGCCCCCTCTGATAAGCAAAGACCAGCTATATCAGGAGGAGAAGGAGACAAAGGGAGAGGTTCCAATCCAGGGATCAGCAGGACCCTCGCAACGATACGAGGGCCCTATCGAATGGAAATAAAAGTCAACTATGAAATTTTCACTCATGTACATCAATAGACAAAGAGTGGCAAATAGACGCAATACCATATATTAGGGTGACAAGAGAGCAATACCGCTGTCAGAACGCACCACCTCTTTACTCGCACACCCTATACCCCACTACCAAAATGTACTCCAGCTCACCCACCTCTACTACCACTACCCGTGTCGGTATGACATGGGTAAGAAGCTGCATCCGCGAATGGAAGGCGGGAGTACCCCCCGGGTATTGGGGATGCCTCTGTGAGATCACGGAGAAGGAGGTCTACGACCTCGTCATGGCAAGGATGCCGGACAGAAACGAATTCCAGGACTGGCTGTCCCAAAAGGCACTGGCTTGGGCGGAGTATAGGGAGGAGGACACTACAGTCCTGTGGATCAGGGTTGAGATGGAGCGAGTGGGAAGGGAGACTTAAGGAGCAGACGAACGGGAACCGCTATACACAATAGATATATATATAGCACATAAAACTTTATTTCCTTACTACAGGGCGGAAAGGCGCGTATAAGCGACTCGGTGTGCCCCAAGGGCCCCCACCAGGACCCACATCTCGTATGCAGGGATCCAGAGTGACTAGCCCGCTCTCACGGTCCCTGAACGTCCACGCCCAGGGACCCAAACACGCGGACGACGCCCCATCGACTTGCAACCTCTTAAGGTCACCTCCCGAAGGAGGCCCCTCCGCCTTCCTCTTCACAGGACGCACCCATGGCGCCTCTCCCCCGGATGTCTCCGCAAGGAAATTCGAGAGACTAGGCGCAGCCTCTTTTCCTTTGACCGGCGGAGGGGATGGGGACCAAGAACGTTCCCACCGCACCTTCTCCTCCTCTTCACAACCTATCGAACCGTCAGAATGAGGAGAAAGAAGCCAATAACAACCTACCAGCGTCTCCCCACCAACGCCAGAAACCCTCACCAACACCACCCTCAAAGTCTTCGAGAGTCGCGTCACACACGGAGTCACAGAAGGGGCAATAATCCCCCTCCGGAAACCATTCGCAATGACAGTTGAAAGCATCCCACTGTAGAGTGATAGTACGCATTTTACTCAAGAAGGGGGAAGGGAAGAATACTACAGCCTAACCACCACAACGGTCGCCTTTTATTTTCCCAGACGAACAACAAAGACCCTTAAGAGCTTTCACACGAACAAAGGAAAGAACTTCCCATTCTAGAAATAAAGAAAGAGAGACCACGACCCTAGTCTTCTATATCAATGACAGAAGGGGACCGCCGAACTGGTCAGCGGTAAGGATGGGACCGACCGGATTGGCTCCCCTTCTCCGCCCTTGCCACCTCCAGCTCCCGTCTCACTTGCGCCAATTCCCTCTCCAATCCTTCTATCTCCATGTCCCGACCGGAAATTACTTTCTGCGCCGACAATAACGCGGCGCGCAGAGCGTCGTTGTCATCCGACAACGAGGTAATGCGAGCAGCCATAGCCACTCACTTCGCCTGGAGACGATCCAGCCGAGCCTTCAGCTCGGCCTTCTCAGCCAAGCACTTGGAATGATTGGCCGATATAATCGGCCGAGAGGAGGTACCCTCCGAGGGAGGGACTGTGGTCGCCTGGAGCCGGCACAGCTGCTCCTGCTGCACCTTGTAAGCAGCGATGAGCTGGGCATGAGCGGCGACGGTGCAGGGCATAGTTGATACAAGTTAAAGAGGGGTAGAGAGGAGGGTAAGAATATCAACTGAGGACGGAGCCTACTGATACAAAAGCACCGGAATATATATGCGAGACAGGGTCCAGAATCGCAAAGGGAGATCACATGATCAGGACTTCGAAACAACAAACCCAGGTCACGTGACTAGTTACTATCATGTGACAAGCCAGAAACACCCACACTGATTACCCCCGGACATCGTTACACCGGAGGGGTCGGAGAGGGGGCACCGACTGCAGTTGACAAAGTGACCACCGGGGGTCCCCGCTTGCGGGGCCGGTGTCACGAAGGAGCGGAGGGAGGGCACCCCTCGGAGATGCGTCATCACGATTACGAAAATAAGAAATATCATACAATTTCACACGAAACGATTACAAAACAAGGAATGTCATACGACTTCACACGGAGCGGTTACGAAATCAAGGAACGTCGTACGACTTCACACAGCACGACTACAAAGACAAGAAATGCTGCACGGTATCACACAAATGACGACTATCACACGCTTCCGCGCAACACGACCCCAGCGAACCCATAAAGGATACCCTTGGAGGGGAGGGGAGACACCATTTTGTCACCCCCCTCTGAAAAAATCTCATCCCATGTCGAATGCCCCTGCCTTCCGCATCAACTCTAGGGCCGTCCTGCTGACTTGGAGCTCCCTGCCATAGGAACCAACAACGGGGCTCGTGGCTCGTTTCGAGGCCTTCTGCCGGGGCCGACCCAACCACTGTGTAAGGGCGGAGCGCGCCCTCGGTAAATGCAAGCGTGTATGCGTCTAAATCCTCGGCAGCGCGTAGCTATGCCGGCGTATAGAGCTGGGGTAGCGCGTACTATATTCGCGAGTAAATACAGAGAGTAGAAAAAGACAAGAAAAACTGGGCGCAAGCCACTCGCGCCAATTACACCGGTTGGTGGTCATGTGACTACACATGACCACCGCCCTCCTTACACCCTCCCCTTCAGGATAACCCCGGGGGATTATCCTCCATCTCCGCGTCGGCGGGCGCATCCTCCATCCCTTGAGCCACCAGGCGCCGGTGGTACGCGGCGAGGAATCGGTCGGCCACATCCTCCGGCATCCATGACACATCCAACTCCACATCCGCGGAGTTGGTGGTGATCGAGACGTCGGTGGTGATGTTCACCTCCACCGGCCAACGCATGTGGCCCTCTGCGCCGAGGAATCGGAGCGGGCCAACGGGGTACTCCACCGCAGTGAGCCGGGCTAGCGAGAACCTCACCGCTTGGTCGGTGAGGCCGCGCATCCACGCTTGCGTGGGGGCGCTCGCGCCTGGCGCCTCCCGCACCTCGCGCCACGCGGCCATAGCCGCCGCATGCCGCGCGAGTCGGCCGTAGTACGGCTCGAATACGAGCCGTACGAGCCAGCGCGGCATTTGGAGGGTCCCCCATAGGTAGACGACCGCTTCACGCTCGTCCACCTCTCCACCCGCGGGCGGGTCCCAGTCGGTCTCGGGACCAAAGTGCATGTGCTGCACCGGGTCACCGGTGCCGTCGGCGGATGCATGCGGGTCAATGGACTGTACGAGCTCCTCGTACCGGCCCGGCGTCGAGAACACCGTGCGAATGGTGTTTGCGAGGCGCGCCAGCCTGGGCTTTCCTTTAGTGCGCGCGCGGAGCACTGTCATAAACCGCTGGACCGCGAGGTCCAGCAGGTTGTACTCCCCACGCGCACCGCGCCGTATAGCCGGGGATAGCTGGTTCGCGCTCATGACCGGGTGGTTGCCTGCGTTCACAGCCCCGTCCTGGTGCAAGAGCTCATAATCGATGAGCTCCCCCATCAGGCGACTGCGGCTCCCGGGGTTTAGCAGGCGCGCGCTCTCGATCAGCACGCGTTGCTGCTCGTTCGCGGGCCCGACCTCCCAGCGGCGTTCCGGGGACATCAAACTAGCAATGTCCCGGTCCGAGAGGAGGCGCCAGAGCGAGTAATGCTCTGGGCGATCCTCATTGACCCAGTGTTCGCCACGGATCAACACCCACCGTCCTGGTGTGGTCGGGCGCGGTGGGGTGCGAGCCCGGGGTAGGAAGGGAAGGCGCGCTGGCCCGAGGCGCGGGGCCAGGCTCGAGGTCGGGGCGGGCGCGGTTTGGACGGGGGCTGGGCCCATCGGGGCCACTGGTCGGAAGCTCCGGGCCGCCGCCGAATAGGAGTGGTAGGGACCGGCGGCTGTTGGGGTGTTGACGGGACCCTTGACGGGTTCCGTGGTCGCTCGAGGCGTGACGGCGGGAGCAACGGCAGGGGCGGCAGTGGCGAGACGAGGCGACGGGGCAGGCGTGTCGGGAGTGGAGGCAGGCGCGGCTTTGCGCTTACCCTTCCTCTTGGATGCCTTGCGCTGGTCGCACTGCTGCTTCATCTCCGCCGCTTCCTCCTCGCACTGGGCGAGATACTCGTCCTCTTCCTCCGACCGGGTGCCGTTCCATGCGGCCATACTGCGGAGCCCGTTGAGCTCCGCCTCGGCCTGCGAGAGCTCCAATTCGGGAGCGGGCGGGGTAGGTGGGCGCTGGCGCGTCCATGTGGCTGGGCCTGGTTCCGGGCCCGCCGACGAGGGCCGGCGGGTTGATGGTTCCGGCGCCGCGGGTGGTTGTACATGCCGTGACGGCATGTACACCCCCAGGTTGCCGGGGAAACGGGACCGAGGCAGCGTGTCGGGCTCGGGCGCCGGGATAGTCGTAGCGGGGAGCGGGGTTGGTGCCGTCGCGGGCGATTCGAGGACGGACGAGTCACTCGGGGCTCCCCCCCCCACAGGCCGTGACGGCAGTCTTGCAAATGCGCGGTCGCTCTGGGGAAAGGCGCGGCGGCGCTGGAGGAGGAGCCGCTTGAGCTCCTCTTCCCGCTCCTCGGCTTCTGCCTCCAAGCCCCGGATTCGCTCACGCATCGTGCGCCGTTCCGATCTCACCCTGGCGAGATCGGCTGACAGCTCGCGCGCCTCTCGGCGCGCGTCCGCCAGCACCATGTCAACGGCAGCGTGCATGCCGTTTAGCTCCGCCTCCAACAGCTCGGCCCGCCGAGCTGTTCCTTGAAGCTCGGTGCGGAGGGACGACTCGGCTAATCCGAGATACTCTAGCTCCCGGAGGTGACCACACCTCCGGGCCTCGCCCACATGCCGGGCGTAGTCCTCGCACACGGTGCACGCACGAGTCGCGTGCACCATGATCAGAGCGTCCAGCAGTTCTGCCCATTCGCTCGGCTCTAGCGCTCCCTGCGGGAGCGCCTCAGCCGGCAATGCAGCGGTTGCGACGACGGGCGATTCCTCCATGGGGAAATCGTCCTCGTCGGGGATGGAGACCGAGTCGCGGGGATCAGGGTCGGGAAAGGGCGTCGAGCTCGGCTCGACGCCAGGAGTTGGTAACGGGGGGGTGGTTCGTTCGGCTGCCATTTTCATTGTGATGGTTGACGAAAGAGGCAGAGGCATCAAACGTAAAACTTTTTTCGGCGCCAGGGTCTGGCGCTGACTAACCCCCCAACGCGCCCCAACCCGCGGTTTAGCGCGGTAAATCCTCCGGGCGCTTGACGCCTCGGAGTTCGAGGTAAGCGTCCAGCGCTTCCAGCTCCTGGCATTCTGCCAGGGGCTCCCAGGTCGCGTCGCCCTTGCTCCAGCGTACCTGGAGCGATAGGCCGCGGCGGTTCCATCGGTGGTTGACGATTTCGTCAACCACCCACTCCTGTTCCGGGTCCTCGCCAAAATCGTAGAAATGCGTGGCGTCCCGACTCGGAAACAGTGAGTCGTTGTTCGGAAAGTGCGGCCGTAGGAGGCTCGCATGGAACGTCGGGTGGATTCGCCTCGCCCGGAGCTGCTCTGGCAGCTCCAGGGTGTACGTGGACCGCTCGACGTTGCGGCCGAGGATCGTATATGGCCCGATCCATTTCGGCAGTAGCTTACCGGCCCTCCCCTTCGGGAGGGACAGGTTGGCTGTCGAGAGGTAGGCTTTCGAGCCTACCTCGAGCAGCGGGTCATCCTCGCGTCGCCTTTTATTGGCCTGTTCGCGCTGAAGGACCCGGCTCATTATGATCGCGTCGAACGCGCGGCTGAGGTTCTCAGCCGCTTGTTCCGTGAACTGCCGTACCCCTTGGTACGGTGTCTCGAGGCCTACCGGGGCTACCAGTCGGGGTAGCCATCCGTAGTTTAGCTCGAACGGGGCGAACCCGGTGCTCGCGCTGACACTGGAGTTGATGGCCAGCTCAGCAGTGGGCAGCAGGTCGGCCCAGTTCCTCTGGTCGCTGTCAACCAGCGATCAGAGGATCTGCTGTACCGTCCGATTTGCCCGTTCCGTTGCCCCGTCCGTTTGCGGGTGGAACGCCGTGGACATCAGTAACTTGATGCCCAATAAGCGGTGCAATTCCCTCCACATCGTGGAGGTGAACTTTGGGTCCCGGTCACTCACGATCGAGTCGGGTAGGCCGTGCAGCCGCACGACCTCCTTGAGTAGCAGCGCCGCAACCTCTGTGGCGGTTGCGGTCGTAGCGAGGGGGACGAGATGGGTCATCGACGTTAATCGGCAGAGTACGACTAGTAAGTAGTCGTACCCTCGCGACTCCGGGAAGGGCCCCATGAAGTCCATACCGGTGGACCCCCATGGTCGCGTTGGCACAGGTAAACTGTGCAGCAACCCCTGGGGCGGCTGGGAGGACGGCTTCGTCGCCTGGCACGTCCCACAGCTTTTGCAAAACTGCACGACGTCAGACGCGAGCGTCGGCCACCAATACCACTGGCGTATGTACGCCAGTGTGCGGGAGGCCCCCATATGCCCGAGCGCGTTATGGGCAATATCGATTATAATCTCGGCCACTCGGCGCTTCCGGAGGGTAGCCTCCGGTACGCACAGCAGCCTGCGCGGCCCCATGTACAACAGTCCTCCTTCCTCCGTGAACTCAGGGTAGTGCTTCAGCTCTCGAAGCACTCGCCCCAGTTTCTTGTCCGAGCCATACGCGGTGCGGATGCATTCGAGTAGCGCTTCCTCTTGGAGGCGCGGGCTAGCGTCCCGGTTAGCCATCACGCACGGGTCGTCCCGCTCCTTGTCCGGCTCGACTTTGTCGAGCGGGACAGGTACACCAACGGACGGCGGCACACCGGCCTCCTCGTCCACGGCTGGGGGGATGTTTACTTGAAGCTCTCGGCGCTCCCGAACCCGGTTGGAGCGCCATGGCTCGTCTATGGTGTCAGCCACGCGGCCGGCTACGGCGGGGAGGAATCCAGGCAGGTCCTCCCCTTCAGGGTCCAGCCGTGCGTCCGCGTCGACATATTCATGCGAGTCGCGTGCATCGTCAGGCGAGTCGCTCTCGTATCGTCTCGAGAGCGTGTCCGCTACGACGTTAGATTTCCCTTCAATGTGGGAAATCTTAAAGTCGAACCGGGATAGATATTCTAGCCAGCGCACCTGACGGCGGGTCAGGCTCGGCTGCGTTTTCAGCCAGGTCAAACTGCCATGGTCCGTCAGTATTGAGAACTGACGGCCGAGCAGTTTGTCCTCCCACTTGAGCAGCCCCTCCAGTATTGCGAGGAGTTCCTGCTCGTGGGTGCGGTAGCTCATTTGCGCAGGTGAGAACTTGCGCGAGTGGAAACCCGCTGGCGTGAGGCTTTTCCAGTCCGGGCCCTGCCCATACATGCACCCCACTCCGGCAACTGACACGTCAGTCACCAGCCAGATCGGGTCGCCTGTGGCAGGGTCGATCGGACGGAGGATTGGGGCGCGGCACGCCAGACCTTTGATCGCGTCAAAACACCGGTCGTGCAGTGGTGTCCACACGAACGGGCGACCTTTTCGAGTGAGGGCCGATATCGGCGTGGTGTACGCGGTCAGGTCTGGCATGTACGCTGCCAGGTACTGTACCAACCCCAGGAAGCGCTGGATGTCCAGCGCGGTCCGAGGGGTGGGCCAGTTCCGTATCACCGCCATCTTGTCAGCGTCGGCGTGGATGCCTTTGGCATCCACCAGATGCCCGAGGCATTCGAGCGACTCGGCATAAAACTCGACCTTCTTGTTAGACAAGAAGAGTCGGGCCGCGGTCAGGATTCGGAGCACCTCCCCGAGGAGCCGCTCGTGCTCCTCGAGAGTGTTCGAATAGACGAATATGTCGTCCAAGTACACAAACACCCCTCTTCCGATCAGGTCGCGGAAGAGGCGGGTCATCAGTTGCTGGAATGTGCTGGGCGCGTTGCAGTCGCCCAGATGCATTACCGCGCTGTAGAACGTACCGAAGACCGTTTGGAAAGCGGTCTTCGATATGTGTTCGGGGTTGACCCGGATTTGCTCGTATGCACTCGTCATATCGAGCTTCGAGCGGTACTTGGCCCTCGCCACCCCTTCCCTGATCTCATCTTGGTCAGGGAACAGTGTGAGGTCCTTAATCGTGTTGTCGTTGCGCTTGCGGAGGTCTACGACCATCCGCAGCGTTACTTTGTCTTTTTTGAAAAGGCATAGTAACGGGGCGGCGTCTTCCGCCACTCCCTCGATCCACCAGCCGGCGCCAACATACTTCTTGATCTTATCAAGAAGCTGTGGTTTGAGGGCCTCGGGGCACCGGGGCCTATGGTGTGTGAGTCTAACCGTTTCATCGATGAAACGGATGTCGTGGTTTACCTCCCGGAAGGGAGGTAACTCAGGCGGTTGTTCGGCGAGTAGGGGAGCAAAATCCGTTCGCCACTTGTCTCGCAATGCCGGTATGTCCGCGTCGCCCAGCGACGCGGGTATGCCCACACGGCCGCCATGCAGTCACTCGTTTGCACGCGAGTGAGCCGGCTCGGCTTGGTTGGACCGCACTCCTTTTTTCGAGTTCTGCGGCGTGTCGGCCCGGTGCTTAGACGGGAGCGCCACGTTTCCTATCTCGACGCAGCAGCGGGCAAAGTCCAATTTTGCCCCCGCCTGCTTTAGGAACGGCGTTCCTAGTATAACATCGTATTTTTCGATGTTTGCTATGTCGAAGTAGTGGGACCGTTTAAACGGTCCCACTTCTAGTTCTGCGTGGAGGCCGAAATTGATTCGGCCCCGACTCCCTATGAGCGCCATTTGCAGCCCAATGGGTTGCTCCAGCTTGGTGGGGGTCAACCGGGTTGCCCGTACGAACTCGGGCGACACCATGTCCGTCCCGCACCCTGAGTCGAACATGACGTGGGCGAGTGCGCCGCCGAGTCGGTAGTAACCTGTGATCGGTTGCTGCTCCTCGGCGTTGCGGACTGGCTGCTCCTTATCTGGCCTCCTGCGTGTGGCCGGGTTGTGTACTGGTTCGGCCTCCGCTGGTGCTGCCGGCCTCCCCGCGTGTGCCTGTATGCGGTTGTCTAAATAGACGATCGAGCATGCGTACCCCGGGGCAAATGTTTCGTCAAAATCGTTCCAGATCGCTTCCTCTGGGTTGCTCTCATGACCCTCCCCCTCAGGAATGTTCGTCCCGGTCACGGAGCCCGCATCATCGAACACGATGCGAGCCGCCGGTACCTCGAGCTCGTCCGGGGACTCGTCCTCTTCGGGGACGAGTTCCGCCGCCTTGCCGTTCACGTGGGGCGGTTCAGAGCAGTCCGCGGCGATGTGGCCCAGTTTCCTGCATCGGAAACACCGTGGCCCGTCCCGACCTTTCTCGCCACCGTTCGCCCGGGTCGCCTGGGGCCTGGGTGCTCGCGGAGCCCCGGCTTTTACGTCTATGTTTACCGCCGCACCGGTCGCTTCACGCGATCGGTTGGTCTCTTTTCCTTTTCCGGGTTTCGTGGTGCTCTTGGTAGAGCCCCGCAGGTCCTGGTAGTGGCGTTGTGTCTGCATCGCCATTTGTTGGTCGGACGCCACGGTGACGAGCATCTCGATGTCGCAGGCCTCCGGGGCGTATCCCAGGGCCATGACTCGGTTGGCTATGCGGGGGTCAAGCGCTTGCATGAAGCGCTTGGCGAACGTGTACGGGTCAGGCTCGAACGGCAGCTGCAACGCCAGCACCCGTAGCTGCTGGTGGAGCTCGGTTACGTCTAGCGAGCCCTGCTCGAGAGTCTCGAACTCTTGGGCAGCCCGGGCGGCCGAGCGCTGCGTTATAAATCGCCGTTGTAGGCCCTGTATCACCTCTAAGGTGGTCCAGCCTTCTGGCCCCCGGTCGCTGGCTTCCACCTCGTGCTGGAACCAGTCCTTGGCGGCTCCTTCGCAGGAGTTGCCGATGACGTCCACGCGCGTGTTATCGAAGCCCGGCCCAAGTAGTTTTGTTAAACGAAACCACCGGAGCAGGCCCAGCACCCACTGCTCAAACGTCTTGAGCTCGGTGCCGCCGTCATACTTGGCGGGGGGGTCAAACTTGATCCCCATCTTCCCGACGTGGCGGACCGTATCTGGGTCGACGCTGGCGTTGTTCTGCAACGCCGTTATCACCCACCGTGAGATGCTGTCCGTAGGGACAGCACCGATCGGGTACCCGGCAGCCCGCGGGGTTGCCGGGTTTCGAGTTACCACCGGCGGCGCGACCGCAGGTGTGCGGCTGCTTGCCTGGCCGGGCGTCTGTCCACCGAACAGCGGGACAGACGGCATCCTCGGCTTCGGGGGTGCCGCTGTGGCGTCACGCCTCGGGTAGGGGGTGCCGGGGGCCATTGGTTGGGATCGCGTCCCACCCATATGGGGTGGGAGCTCCCGTTGTGTGGCTATCGATACCCGCCGATGATCGGCGGGGACTGTGAACGCCGGCCGGTAGAGTTCTTCCCACCCGCTGCAGCGGTGCGGCCGGTCCACTGGCCCTCCCCAGCAGTACGGTCCCGGCTCATCGTCCTCGTCCTCGGATGGGATATCCGGCTCGCGCGTGGGTTCGCGAGCCCGTCGCCTCTCGCTGCGCGAGAGGCGGGGGGTGTGGTTCTCAGCGCCGCGAGGCGGCGCTGCTCTTTGGTTCTCCCCTGTGTCCTCGGCCCTGGGCGTATTCTCGCGGTGACTACGGCGCCTGACGGGTTCCTCGAACTCGCCATCACCGTCCGCGCTGTACCCCGCGGCATCCTCTTCTGGGATGCCGGGCTCGTCCTGCTCAGGCTCGTCGTCTTCGCCGGGGTTACCTTCGTAATCCTGTGACGGCTCGTCGGCCGGTACTGGCTGGACTGGTGAGTCCAGCCGTCGGTGGTAGTCGGGTATGACCTGGGCCAACAAGGCCTCCATCCGAGCCATGCGGTCTTGTGTGCCCTGGAGCTCGTCCAGGAGAACAGCAACGGTCTCGGCCGGGGATGAGGAGGCTCCCCGGTCCGGCATCTTCTCAGCGGCCCGATCCGAGGGGTTTCCCCCAGATTGTCACCTTTTTTCATCTAGTGACCCGGTCCATGGTCCAGCAGGGGTTTCCTCTGCTGGGGCTCAGGACGGTGTTCCCTTAGGCGCCCAGGAATGGGACGCCGGGGTGCTGGTTACGGGTCGTTGCGGCGGCGGGGCCGTCGCGGGTGTCGAGGGTCGAGGCACGGGCGGCTCACCCGTGTCACCCTGCCAGGGCTGCCATGTTGGGTAGCCCGTTGATGTTCATCTGCCCGTAGGGGCGGGCGCTCGGCGGGGGGTAGGGGTGCCCCTACCCGAGTGCCGAGGGATTCGGCTTCCATGGAAGCTCAAGAACCTTGGCTGGGGCACGCCTTCGTCGTGCCCACTCTGTCCTCCATAATCACTCCGGCCGTCCATGAGCGTAGCGGTGATTGGACGAGGAGTGTAACGGTAGGTTTTTCGGTTGTGGGATGTAATATACGCACGAATGAAATTTTTTCGCGGTGTTGGAGACGCGCGAGAAGCTCAAAAAAGTGTAAGGGCGGAGCGCGCCCTCGGTAAATGCAAGCGTGTATGCGTCTAAATCCTCGGCAGCGCGTAGCTATGCCGGCGTATAGAGCTGGGGTAGCGCGTACTATATTCGCGAGTAAATACAGAGAGTAGAAAAAGACAAGAAAAACCGGGCGCAAGCCACTCGCGCCAATTACACCGGTTGGTGGTCATGTGACTACGCATGACCACCGCCCTCCTTACACACTGGCAGACACTTGCCGTCGTCGAACGGCACGACCCGACCCAGCCTAGCTACGACCCAGCCAGGCCACTACACGTCCACGCGCTAACGGTAAGCGTAGAACGAAGAGGGGGGTGGAATACCCGCAACCCAAGGTTCTGGGACTTCGAAGGGACCCATCCCAACGTCGCCCCGAAGGACCTACACGAAGGACCGGGAGGATGCCCGGCGCGGACGGCCTTCCACTACCTCTGGAAGGACGTCGGAGAACATGGAGAGGAGGTTGAAGACCTCATGGCTGGGGAACTTACGGAAGAGTCCCTGGAAGGAATACTGGGGAGAGGGGTTGGGGGAAAGAGGTCCCAGGCCCAGGTACACCCCACTCCGACCAACCACCGTCCCTTGATCACTTACCCCGACGCCCAGGCCGATCTGGAAGATGGGGAGGAGATCGTCTCCGCGGAGACCAAGGAGGAGTACTACCAGTGCTTCAAGCGCCTGCAACCCCTCCAGATGGTGACGGTGTGGAATTCGGTTCATGCATACGCGGAGCACGCGTACAGGGTGGACGCCGGACTCTCGCCGGCAATACCAGTCAAACTCCCCTTCCTGGCCGAACGACAACACATCGACGCGGCTGAACAGTGGTTCGAGCGGGAGGTACCCTGGAGGGCCCCAGGGATGCGGCACCGCATCTTGGTCGTTGAAGGCACCACGGGGACGGGAAAAACGGCCTACGCTAGGTCAAAGGGCTCGCACAGCCGTATGTGCAATGTGTGGAACGTCGGCGCCCTCTCTGAGAGCGCGGACGTGTGGATACTGGACGACATGGTATCCACGAACGGAAAGTACTTGCTCAAGGCGCTGAGCCAGTACGAGGCGGACTTCACCGGGCGTTACAGCCACGTGAAGACGATGAAGGTGCGACCGACCGTGATTCTGGGCAATAGCCGCGCAGCGATCATGAAGTGCTGGTCAGACATTGGAGGGGAGGAGGGGGACGCCTGGGTTGAAGGAAACGTTGACTGGGTGTACGCAGGGACTAGCCCCTTTTTTGTCTTCCCTTAACAATTCTACGCCTTTTCAAGAATCCCCCAAAAAGGGCGTGTTAAGGGGGGGATAATGTTGTGACCTAACCAGGGAAGACCCCTATTTTCTTCCTTTTTACAGGACTTAGTCGAAACCGTATGGGTTACGTCCCACATCACGTGACCCGTAACCACCGTAACGTAACACTGACATCTGGTAATCTCTCCCTAGTAATGCAGACGTCAGTCGTCACCTGTCATGTGACCTGTACATCACGTGACCTGTAACCACCGTAATGTAACACTGATGTCTGGTAATCTCTCCCTAGTAATGCAGACGTCAGTCGTCAGTTGCCATCGTGAGACCAAACAGCTTAGGTAACCACAACAAGGTCACATGACTACAACTGATCATGTGACCCTGGGATTACGAAGCG
>WSTG01000074.1:0-36340 GCA_019616325.1 Ceratobasidium sp. 394 | reverse complement strand
CAGAGTCAGGTGACCAGTGGCTGCTTACACACACAGGAGGACATGTCATCAAGGTCAAACAGCCACATACTGGATGGTACATATGACAAGATATTACACCTGGTTGTTCGTAGGTATGAATGCAGTAGTCTACAGTAGCCCACAGTACAGGCACGTAAAAAAGACGAAAAGTACGTTCTGGGGGTTAGAATACAGAGCTACATGAGGCTATATTCAGCTATATAGCTCTACATAGCCTACGGTAGCAAACCTTGGTTTTCCTGATGTCATAGTCAGCGAGGGCCACATCACAAACGACCTTGCAATACTCGCAATAATCCCCCTCAGGGAGCATCCAGCAGGTACAGGAAAGGGGATCGTAGTTAAGAGTAATGGTACACATCTTAGAGTAAGAATAGGATGGGGACAAGAAACCCCCACCCGACCAGGCATAAATAGCCAAGGAGAGGCTATCACGTGCCACCAACAATGTCATGTGACAACAACAAATGACTAGACAACTACAAACGAAACAACATCAGGTGACCACGAAATAAAGTCACGTGATCAAACCCAAGTCACATGACCCTTGCCATATTGTAATACCGGAGGGGTCGGAGAGGGGGCACTGACCGGAGTCAAGGAGTGGAGCCCCCGAGCAAAGCGAGGATCAGGGCGACACGACAAGCGAAGGGAGGGCACCCCTCAGAGATGTGTCATCACGTGACTATGACAACGTCACGTGAACAATAAACAAACCACCAAAGCGTTTACTTAAAGGAGTCAACGACACACCCCCTCCCATACCACCTACATGCGCCCTAACCCCCCTACCTCAGATGCAACACTCCCAGACGACATCGAGCTCCGCCGGCGCTGGGCCGAGCGTGGAGCCACGGACAAGGGTGTTGTGACCTACCCAGGGAAGACCTATATATTTTCTTCTATTTTTCGGGACTTAGCCGTTACCGTCTAAGTCAAGTCCCAGGTCATGTGACCCATAACCACCATAACGTAACGTGGGGGCTGGTAAAGCTCTCTCTGGTAATGCAGCCCCCGCCCCCACTTAGTCAGCACTCACGTGACCCGTAACCAACGTAACGTAACACGGGGGCTGGTAAAGCTCTCTCTGGTAATGCAGCCCCCGCCCCCACTTAGTCAGCACCCACGTGACCCTAGGATTACGAAGCAGCTTCTGTAAGATTCGGAGCCGCGACAACCCTTGCCCCTAGCATGTGATCATATGTACTATGGACTATGTGCGGAGCCGCGCCAACTGCGAACTGGACCACACGTGATTAGTCAATCACTGCACGTGACGGAGCCGCGCTAACGTTAGTTGTCACTACACATGACTCTCCTCACGCCTGACACGTGACTCGGTTATAAACTGCGGACTGCAGACTGCGGACTGCGGATTTATTTTGTATATAAAGAAGAGCAGAAGCAAGATGGCGCCCCATCTTGCTTTATCTCGTCCACCACAGTGGCTTGTAACACACTTAGAACATACGAATACAAACAGAGCTAGAGCATTGCAAACGACATTAGAACCTCGTAGAGGCAGTACAGAACAGAACGACCACTCCTTGAGCCAAGAACCACGGAACCAGAACAGGTCACGACAAAGGGTAAGTGAGTCCACACCGCCGAGGTCGGTCTCGCCATCGCCCATGCGCTGGGAAGCAACCCCACGCCCAGAACCAAGTTCTGGAGGGCCTACGCTGACGCCCGACGAACGAGCTCGGGGTCCACCCTCCCGCTTCAGGGTGGGCTGCTGAGCGGTCCTCCTCACGTGGAGTGCCCTAAGGGAGGAGGACCCGAGCAGCTTGGTGAGCCGCTTCGAACACTTTTGCAGGAACCGGCCAAACCACTGGCGGACCCTGGCTGTGGTCAAATGACACAACCCGGAGGAGACAAGCTACAACCTGGAGCACCCCCTCCACGTCCACACACTGACAATCAGCATCGACCAAAAAGGGGGATGGAACACCCACAACCCCTGATTTTGGGACTTCGAGGGGTCCCACCCGAACATCGCGCCCAAGGAGCTGCAAGAAGGGCCCGGTGGCTGTCCGGCCCTTACAGCTTTCCACTATCTGTGGAAGGACGTCGGGGCAAATGGGGAGGAGATTGAGGATCTCATGGCCAGGGAGCTAACGGAGGAGGCCCTACAAGGGATACTGGTAAAAGGGAAGGGCAGTAAAAGGTCTCGGATGCAGGTACCCTTAGTACCAACCAACCACCGTCCCTTGATCACTCACCCGAGTCTCCAGGCGGACCTAGAGGACGGAGAGGAGATCGTCTCCGCGGAGACGAAGGAGGAGTACTACTGACGCTACAAGTGTCTCCGTCCCCTCCAGATGACGACGGCCTGGAACACAGTCCGGGCGTACGCGGATCACACGTACAAGACTGATGCGGGGCTTCTAGCCGCCATCCTGGTCGAACTCAAACGACCGGAACTCGCTGCCGATATCGAACAAGCGGAGGCTTGGTTCGAGCGGGAGATTCCCCCGAAGGCGCCTGGGATGCGCCACCGCATCCTGGTGATTGAAGGGGAGACAGGGACCGGGAAGACAGCCTTCGCCTGGTCCAACGGTATGCACAGCCGCATGTGCAGCGTGTGGAACATGTCCGCCCTCTCTGAGGACGCGGACATACGGATCCTGGACGACATGGTCCACACAAACGGTAAGTACTCACTCAAGGCCCTGAGCCAGTATGAGGCCAACTTCACGGGGCGCTACAAGCACGTGAAGGCGATGAAGGTGCACCCGACAATGATCCTGGGGAACAGCCAGGCGGCGACCAGCAAGTGCTGGTTGGACATAGAAGGGGAGGACGGGGAGGCCTGGGTGGCCAAAAATGTAGAATGGGTGTACGCGGGGTCTAGCCCCTTCTCTGTATTCCCTTAGAGATAGAATACAGACCTTAGGACGTTTCTTATGGAATCCCCCATAAGAAACCCTAAGGAGGGAATGATGTCATGACCCACGTGCATGACGACTAAGCGCCAGACCGCTTAGCACTCAACGCTATTGAATCAAAGGATTAATTAGGTAATTGTAGTATTTTACCCGAAGTCATTCGAGTAACTTTAATAGTCACATGACTTCGGCGCCTACAGTGGTTACAACTGCTTATGTAACTTGCGCCTGCAATATCTCTCCCATGTAATGCAGATGCAAGGCGCAAGTGACTAAGCAATCATGTGACCTCGGCGCTTATGGTGGTTACCACCGCTTATGTAACTTGCGCCTGCAATATCTCTCCCATGTAATGCAGACACAAGGTGCAAGTGACTAAGCAGATGTCACTTGACCCTAGGTTTAAGTGTGGCTCTTATAAGATTTGGAGCCACAAATAACGCAAGGAGCAAGTACCTATGACTAATAAACAAACACACATGATCGTCTTGGTGACACCTAATAGGCCATCGACGCTGCACGTGACCTTGTTATTACTGCGGACTGCGGACTAGAATGACTCACACCCATAAGGGTATATAAGTAGAAATAAGGCGAACTGAGGGCCTCAGTTAGCCTTATCTTGTCCACCACACCGAGACCGACTAGTACATAGTATACACAACCAATAAATACGCAATAAATACAGGAATACCATAGACAGTGAACAGAACAGCGAGCCACTGTTAGCCACCAGATCAGAGAACTAGCGGGTCATAACATAGTTGACTCTCCGGCCGCTGGTGGTGGCGGAGGACCACTAAGGTCAAGCAGTATGGAAGGTTAGCGTTGAGGGATGGGTTGTGCTAGGGGTGCTTCAGGCATGGTGCCGGGGATGTTGAGTTGGGTGACATTGGACTCTGTAGGGTTTGTTTCTGGTTCTGGTGGCGGGGCTTCGTGCTGGGATGCCCGCGACGCCGCCCGACTTGCTAGGCGGGTCTGGTAATGTCCTCCTGTCTGCTGCTGTGACATAGTTTCCTGTGTGTCTATGGATCACAGAGTTCTTTTCGGTATTTCTGATCTGGTCTGTTGCTGTGGTGAGCCATGAGTTAGGTGAGAAGTTTGCCTTATAATGTTATGACCTGCTAGTTCTCTTGATCTAGTGGCTAACAGTGGCTCTCTGTTCTGTTCACTGTCTATGGTGTTTCTATATTTATTGTGTATTTATTGGGTGTGTTTAACTATATACTAGTTGGTCTTGGTGTGGTGGACAAGATAAGGCAAACAGGGGAACCCAGCTTTGCCTTACGCTACTTATACATATCCGTGGCTGCGGTGAGTCATCTCGATGCGCAGTCCACAGCAGTCATAAGGTCATGTGTGATGTCGATGGCCAGTCAGACGTTTTCAAGATGGTCATGTGTATTGGTTACTAGTCACATGTACTAGCAGCTAGGTTATTTGCGGCTCCGAATCTTATATGAGCCGCGCGAGGTCTGAGGGGTCATGTGACTATTGCTGACTAACTCGCAGCTCGCAGCTGCATTACATGGGAGAGAGTTACTTGCTGCAAGTTATGTAAGCAGGCTAGCAACAATTAAGCACCGAGGTCATGTGACTCATAAAGTCCCTTGGTTGCTCTCAGATAAAATATGGTAATTATGTAATAAAATTGACTTAGTCAATTTTACCGAGTGCTTATCTCATTGATGCTTAGACGTCATGTACGTGGGTCATGACACAGACCAAATTGAATACCTCACGACACTTCTGGTCTGCACTCCTCCTTCTGAGACAAAATGTCTGCCCTATGATTTTGGTTACCTAGTCTATAAAGGATCTGAAAATTGAAATCCAACAAGAATCCAGCCCAACACACTTGATGGCCATTCAACTGTTTCAATGACTTGAAGGTCTCCAAATTCTTGTGGTCTGATAGCACCTGTTCTGGTAGTTCTGTCCCTTCCAGTAAATGTCACCATTCTTTAAACACCTTGATGATCACCAAGAGTTCCTTATTGTAGATGTCATAATTCCTCTCAGCCAGTGCCATGGACTTGGACAACTTAACAACTGGGCAGCTGAATTGACGGCTCAAGATATTTTCAACCATTGTCATATGTACATGAACAAGAAGCAGAAGGAGGTTGGTGATCAGGACTGCTCCTCCCCTCATCCAACTGGTAAGCCATTCATAAAATTATCACATGCACCCTTGCTGTCCCACCCAACCTAGTCCCTGACACCCCTTGTTTCAGTGCCTTGAACACCTTGACATCATGTTGCCATCCACTTCCATCACTGCCTCATATATTGTCCCCATCTTTGATATGAGTTTACTGACGTTACTGGCAGATGACAACAATACTGACCATGACAGGAATTGCAAGTTCCCACAGGCTAGTGCTTCTACTTTGTGCCATTATTCCCACCCCCTTTTTGCTTGTAAAGCCTCCCCATCCCCCAATCAAGACAACACTGCTGTGCTGTCCAGTGGAAAGCACCCCAAAGGTGACATGACTAGCCAAGATGATGAGGATGGCAGGAGCAGTGAAGTTGGCAAGGGTCCTGAGGGTTTCAATGATGGTGAGGGCCCCAACGAAGTGAGGGTTCTGACAAAGGCAAGGGTCCAATAATGGCAAGGGTCCCAATGATGAGGATGGTCCTGATGATGGCCAGGGTCCTGAGGACAGCAAGGGTGGCAGAGGAAATGGACATGGCACAGGGGGCAATGTTAACCCGCCACAGCAAGCTCACAGTTCTTGTTTGGCTACTGCTGCTGCCACCACTGCCACTGCTGTGCAAGATGACCAGCACCAAGCCAAAGAAGAGGAGGTGAACACAAGGGAAAGGGCAAGGGTGGTGTGCAGGATAAGGGTGGTAAAGGCGGCAAAGGCAGCAAAGGTGGGAGAGGTGGCAGGGCTGGCAGGGCTGGTAGGGGCAGGAGTGTCATGACCTGTGTGCATGACGACTAAGCATCAGCATAATTGGGACTTAGCGTCATTTAGTAGAGAGGATTAATTAGATAATTGATAAGTTTTATCTGAAGTCATTTGAAGCACCTTATGCGTCACATGACTTCGGCGCTTATGGTGGTTAAGCCTGCTTACGCAAGTCAGGCTTGCAATATCTCTCCCATGTAATGCACACCCAACTCCCAACCTGACTAAGCAACATCACATGACCCTCGTACCTCGCACAGCTCTTATAAGATTCAGAGCTGCAAATAACCTGAGTAGTGAGTACATGTGACTAGTAAACAAACACACGTGACCATCTTGGTGACGCCTAATAGTCCATCGACACTACACGTGACTTTGTTCTTACTGCGGACTGCGGAGTGAGTATGACTCACCCCAGTAGGATGGTATATAAGTAGTGGGAAAGTGAGCTGAGTGCCTCAGTTCACTTTATCTTGTCCACCACACTGAGACCGACTAGTACATAGTATATAGCACACAATAGATACACGATAAATACCAAAGAACTACAGACAGGAAACGGTACAGAGAGCCACTGTTAGCCACTAGATCAGAGAACTAGCGGGTCATAACATTATAAAGCAAACTTCCACACCTAACTCATGGCTCATACAGAACAGGCTTTGTGATCCATAGACACACAGGAAACTATGTCACAACAGACAACAGAGGGACACTACCAGACCAGGGCTATGAGCCAAGCAGTGTCCCAAGCAGCCCAACAAGAACCCCCACCACCAGAAACAGACCCTGACATCACTCACCTCAACATCCCAGGCACTATGCCTGAAGCACCACTAGCACAACCCATCCCCCTCCACTCCATGCCCCTCTTCTGCGAACCACCACCACCAGTAACAGGCAAACCAGGACCAGAGGAGACCACCACCAAAGGAACCACCCTGGGCCCAATGGAGACCTCCATCCAGGAAATCGAAAACCTAACCCACACAATGATGGACCATGCTAAACAAGTAAACACCAGGCCACCCACCCCAGCGGAGGCCCTGAGAACTGGAAGTGGAATTAGACTAGTGCAGCCACGAGCCCCTAACCCGATCATCTTAATTACTGAGGCAATCAAAGAAGGGTTAATAACCCTTCAAAGGGCTACCCTCTCCAAGATTAGAAGGAATGCCGAACCCTCAATAAGATCTGAGGTAGTCATCAACACAATGCAGCAAGTGTTACAAGAAGCCCAAGAATCAGCGGTCAGCACCCAAAATAACACTTACCACCTAAATATGGGAATAAACAAAAACCAAGCTACCCTAGAGGCTGTGGGAGAAAGCATCAAGGAGATAAATAAGGTCATAATAGCCCAGAACCAGAAAATGGTAAATATGGAAGAAACCGTCGGGGCTGTAGAACAACGAACCACCAACATAGCCAATAGCATGGACAACATAGTCAAGTCCATGGATGACATAACTAACGCCATGAGGAGCATGACAAATGAAGCGCCAAGAAGGGAACCACTTAGGCGAGAAAGAATCCCAGTACCTGAAGGTCCTGAAGGAGAAACCTTCACTACAGAAGGTCCCTTCACAAGAAAATCATTTGTAAGAGAATCCACGGCCCACCCAGAGGGGGGACCAGGAGGCAGTGACCTAGGGGACAGCGACGACAAAGACCACCAGAACAAGAAAAGAGATAAGGAGGAAAAGAAACCCAACACCAGGGACACTACAATGAACCAAACCACAGCGGTGGGAACAGCAATTCCAAAAGAAGCACACACTAAGAAACCTGAACCCTTCACGGGTAAAAAAGGCAAGGAAGCTGAGACCTTCATAACCAAGATGGAAATCTACTTCAGCAACTACGAAGAAGGAACCTTCGGGGATCAACGAAGGATAAACCACACCCTCTTGAATATGGCCATAGGAGACAGAGCTAATTGGGCGCAACCACTTATCAAAAGCATAGCAACCAAGGAAGACCACGAATTTCTCTGAAGCTGGGAAAGCTTCAAACGAGCCTTCCTCCTGAACTTCGGCGACCCTGTCAAAAAGGAAAAGGCCATCCGGGACTTGGGAAGACTCACCCAGGTAAAGAGCGTACAAGCCTATGCCACCCAGTTCAGGAATCTAGCCCAAGAAGTGGATTGGAACCGCGAGGCACTAATCAATAAATTCAAGGAAGGACTCAAGTCTGATGTCCGACAAGAACTGCTCAAAATGGAGCTATACAGAGCACTTGAGGACTTCTCCCTTGAACAATGGATAGCGGCCACCTGCTGAACCAATGATATCCTGTTCTCAGCCAAACAACTGAGTGCCAAAGCCGGAACGGTCACTGCAAGCAAGCCCACCGCCTCAGCACCGGTAACAGGAAAGGCGGACCAAGGGCAACTCCTTTGAGAAGGTATTGGACACAGAAAAACAATGCCAAAGAAAGGAAGGGTTATGTATGAAATGCGCCAGACTGGGACACATAATAAAGGATTGCCCAGGAAGTTGGACTAACACAGCAAAAGGAAAGACTTGTGGAAAAGCAGGGAAGGAAACGGAGGAGGGCCAGGAACCAGAACCTGAGTTGGAAAACTAGAGAGGGACGTCAGCCCCATGTCTCACACCCCTGAACACACCAACCCGACACATGTATTCTACCTAAAGAAATCAAGTGGTGAATCGATCATCTATGTGTCAGTAGAAGGAATCATGGAACCAGCCAAAACCCTCATTGACTCCGGATCCTCTAGGAACTTCGTTGACATAGGATACGTCGAGGAGAATCAGACAGAGACGGTACCGCTGAAACATAGCAAAGTGGTCATAGCAATTGATGGAAGGGAGATTAAAGAGAAAATCTCCCAGAAAACAACCTTAGAAATCGAAATTGAAGGGAAGAGATGGCAATGCACCTGTTACGTGACGCCCCTGGGGGAGGTGAACATCATCCTGGGAAAGGACTGGCTCGAGGAAGCAGACCCCATCATCAGATGGAAGGACCTTTCCATCACATACCAGGACGAGATTATGGGTAAAACAGCAAGGGAAAAAACAGAAGAACCAGAGATTCCAAAAGAGTTTCTGGAATACAAGGACCTCTTTCAAGAGGAAGGATTCAGTGAAATGCTGGAACACTGGATATATGATTGCACAATCAATTTTGTTGAGGGAGCCAAACTCCCCTGACCAGCAAAGACATACCCAATGTCCCTGGCGGAATCACAGGCACTTAAAGAATACCTAGACAAGGAACTAAAAGATGGAAAAATAAGACCAAGCACGTCCCCTATGGCATCACCTTGCTTTTACATAAACAAGCCTGACGGAGGGCTCAGCCTGGTAGTGGACTACAGGAAGCTAAACACAATGACTAAACTGGACCAATTCCCTATGCCAATCCAGGTGGACTTAGTTGAGAAACTGAAGGACACGAAGATCTTCACCAAAATGGATATCCGTTGGGGTTTCAATAATATCCGCATCAAAGAAGGAGATGAATGGAAGACGGCGTTCCGAACAAAGGGGGGGCTATTTGAATACTTAGTAATGCCCTTTGGGGTAAAGAATGGGCCTGCAACGTTCCAACACTTCATGAACAAGATCTTCCACAACATCATCAACGATTACGTAGTAGTCTATATGGATGATATCCTAATCTTCTCCCATACAGCAGAGGAACACACAATGCATGTTAGGGAAGTCCTAAGTCAACTCCGGAAACACCACTTGTTCCCGAAGCCACACAAGTGCAAGTTCTACACCACCCATACTATTTTCATAGGTATCATCATTACTCCTGAAGAGATCTCCATGGAAAAGGAGATGGTAAAAGTGGTAGAAGAATGGAAGGAACCAACCACAGTCAAGCAGGTACAGGCGTTCCTGGGGTTCGCCAACTTCTACCAGATATTCGTGAAAGATTTCAGTAAAATTGCCAAGCCACTGACAAACCTGACGAGGAAAGAAACACCCTGGACATGGGGCTCAGAAGAGACCAAAGCCTTCACGACAATAAAAAGGGAGATCTGCAAGGAACCAGTGTTGATACACCCTAACCCAAAGAAGCCATCCTACATGGAAACAGATGCATCCGGAGTAGCCCTGGGAGCTGTGCTTAACCAGAAGGGGGACGACAATAGGCTTCACCCCATAGCCTTCCTCTCAGAGAGCTTCACACCTCCGCAAAAGCACTACGACACCCACGATAAGGAACTACTCGTGATTATTAGAGGGTTAGAGCATTGGAGGTTGTTCTCGGAAGGAACAGAAGTTCCAGTAACTGTCTACACAGACCACCGGAATCTCCAATTCTGGAATAAGGCCCAGGTCTGGAACAGAAGGCACACCAGATGGCATACAATCCTGGCTTCCTTCAATTTCACTATCAAATATAGACCGGGTAAGATGTCCAACAAACTGGACGCCCTGTCAAGAAGACATGACCACAGCAACAAAGCGATCCCGCCACAGATCATGATCCCTGAAGAGAAATTTGTAGGATTTAAGGCCAATGTCACCACAAACCTCTTGGACGAGATCCGGGAAGCCCAAGGGGAAGACAAGTCCCTGATGACTCTGATATCCAGTACAGAAGGGAAGGAATCCCTACCACCATTGGTAAGAAAGCAATTCGACAGGTACCAGATTGAAGAAGGAATACTCCACTACGACGGACAGATATATGTCCCCGAAGACAAGGATATCTGAGAAAAGTTACTCAAGACCTACTATGATCACCCCATTGCCAGGCACCAAGGAGAACAAAGGACTGCAGAGCTCCTATCCGTGGGGTACTTCTGGCCGGGTATGATCACACAGGTGAAAGGGTATGTAGGATCCTGTGAAATCTGTGGAAGAGTGAAGGGCCACAAACAACCAAGCGAGACGAAACCCCTACCAAACCCTGTAAAACCGTGGAAGGATATTGCATATGACTTAATCGTCAAGCTGCCCATATCCAACGGATATGATAGCATCCTAACAGTAGTAGACCGGTACTCCAGGCAAGCATACTTCATCCCCTGCCTGGAATCTACCAACGCCGAAGAATTAGTGGATATATTCATCAAAGAAGTATGGAAGCTACACGGCACCCCTGTGAGGACGATCTCAGATCAGGGCCCGACATTCAATAGCCAATTCCTAAGGGCCCTGTATGAGAAGCTGCAAATCCAGCCCCAGTTCTCCACCGCTTATCACCCTCAAACCGATGGATTGGCGGAACGCACGAACCAATGGGTTGAAGGCTTCTTAAGAACCTTCTGCAACTACCAACAAAATGATTGGTCAAAATGGTTACCAATAGCCGAATTCTGTCATAACCAAGTAGGCGCTAACGTAGATGCCGTCGTAAAGGTGGCTAGACAAAGGAGGATGGAGCAAGGGCCCCCAGTCAAATCGGAAAGGACCTTGGACTGGGTGGCCGAGGGTGAGGTTTGGAATAGGGTCTATCAGGAGACCCTAAAATTCTTTGCCATACCACCCAGTTGTTACTGGGGGCGGTTGGAAATGGTGACAGACGAAGAAATGTACGAGATGGTAGCCCACAAAGGGGCCACCCTGCAGGACTTCCAGGCCTGGCTGGACATCAGGAAAGGGAAGTCCGACAACGGGTCCGTCAAGCAGAGCATGTCCTCCCTCTCCCTAAATGACCTGGCCCCAACAAACACAGCAGAAGCCAGTTCCACTCTAGTGGATTGGGAAGAATGGGAGAAGGAAGAGGAAATCAAGGACAACATCGAAAGGGCCTTGACAGAATTCTTGGACTTACCGCCCCCTCCGGAAGTGCCAGGAGGGCAGGTAAATTAGAAACAATCACACGGTTTACACCCAAATAATAGAAGGCTGTACAATGAATGAAACCTGAATTTCTTCTACTTCTTTTTACATTTAGAAAATTTCAGAGAGCCCTGCGCCCAAGGAGCGCAATCATAGGGCTTAGGGCGCATGCCCTTACCCTCCCCTTTTCTGGTATCCCCCTTCTCCCTCTTCCACAACCAAGGGGCCTCCTCCCCCAGATCCGCCAGATAATTACGTGATGGGGAGGGCCCCCAAAAGTAAGTGGGAGCCGCCAGATCAGGAGTGGGTGCCCTTCCTTCCTCGAAAAACTCAGCCAAGGCCGCTGCATGGGCAGCCTCCTCGACCTCCATGGCCAAGCTGTCAGCATCTATATACAACAAGTTAGAGCCCAGAAAAGAGAAGGATAAAAGAAAACCGACTTACTAGTAAGGGAAAAGGTTTCCCAGTCCCCAACCTTCCCCTTGTAATCGTCAAGAGCCGCGTCACAGACCGCTTTGCAGTACTCACAGTACTCCTCCCCGGAAGGGAGCATCCAACAGGTGCAGGATAGGGGGTCATGGTTAAGGGTGATGGTACGCATTTCAGCAAGGAGGGAGTGAAGTGAGAGGCCCTTACCAGACCAGGTATAAATACCCCAACAGAGGATCACCTGATCCAACCATGTCACATGACAGAAGACACACTTGTACAAACAAAGCAACATCAGGTGACCACAACAGAAGATCACGTGACCTGACTAAGTCATATGACCCTCACTATCTCGCAATACCGGAGGGGTCGGAGAGGGGGCACCGACCGAAGTTGAGGAAGTGGAGCCCTCAAGCGTCAACAAGGATCAGGGCGACACAACAAGCAAAGGGAGGGCACCCTCGGAGATGCATCATCACGTGATGATAAACAAACCGACAAGGGTATAAGCACCCACCAAAAAATCAAGAAGTAGAAACGAACACCACTACATGTCCTCCCCCTCCTCCTCTTTCGCCCAACAAACCCCAGACAACAATGAATACTACCAGTGCTGGACCGAGCGAGGAGCAACGGACAAGGGGCAATGGGCCCGCACTGCCAAGGTTGGCCTCGCCATTGCCCATGCGCTGGGCAGCTTACACTGACGGCTCGAGGGTCCGCCTCACTGACACCTGACAAGCGGGAACCTGGCCGATCCTCCTGGTTCCTGGTGTCCTGCCGGGCGGTGCTCCTCACATGGAGCGCCTTGAGGGAGGAGGACCCAAGTGGCTTAGTAAGCCGCTTCGAACATTTTTGCAGGAACCGCCCCAACCACTGGCGGACCCTAGCCGTGGTCGAACGGCACAACCCGGACGAGACCAACTACAACCCGGAGCGCCCCCTCCACATCCATGCGCTGAGCATCAGTGTACCACGGAAGGGCAGGTGGAACACCCGCAACCCGCGGTTTTGGGACTTCAAAGGGTCCCACCTGAATATCGCCCCCAAGGAGCTAAGGGAAGGACCTGGGGGGTGTCCGGCCTGTACAGCCTTCCACTATCTGTGGAAGGACGTCGGAGCAAACGGGGAGGAGGTCAAAGGCCTCATGGCTGGGGATCTCACCGCCGAGGCCCTGGAGGAAATCCTAGTGAAGGGAAAGGGCGGTAAAAGGAGTCGAATCCAGGCAGATCTGGAAGATGGGGTGGAGATTGTTGGCGCACCGACAAAAGAAGAATACTACCAGTGCTTCAAGTGCCTTCGTCCCCTCCAGATGACCACAGCTTGGAACTCAGTCCGAGCGTACGTGGAACATGCGTACAAGACTGATGTGGCCCTCCTCGCTGCCATCCCAGTCGAGCTCAAACGACTGGAACCCACCGACCACATCGAGCAGGCAGACCACTGGTTCGAGCGGGAAGTACCCCCAAAGGCACCAGGGATGCACCACTGCATCCTGGTAATTGAGGGCAAGACAGGGACCGGGAAGACGGCATACGCCCATTCCAAAGGTACGCACAGCCGCATGTGCAATATATGGAACATGTCCGCCCTATTGGAGGATCCAGAGGTGTGGATCCTGGATGACATGGTCCACACGAACGGCAAGTACTTGCTCAAAGCGCTAAGGCAGTACGAGGCGGATTTCACAGGCCGGTACTGGCATGTGAAGGTGATGAAGGTGCACCCAATGGTGATCCTGGGGAACAGCCGGGCAGCAATCAGCAAGTGCTGGTCAGATATAGAAGGAGAGGAAGGAGAGGCCTGGGTTGCCAAAAATGTAGAATGGGTGTACACGGGATCGAGCCCCTTTTTTGTATTCCCTTAGAAATATAAAACATAGACCTTAGAAACATCTCCTACAGAATCCTCCATAAGAGACCCTAAGGAGTAGTGATGTAACGCTGGAACTTCCCGCGTGTTCCGGCGCAAAATTGCACGGCGAATCTGAATCTGTTGAAACAACTGCATATATGCGCAGAAAGCGCTCAGCAGTGCGAATACATGCATATATGCAGTTTTTTCAACAGATTCAGATTCGCCATGCAATTCCTGTGCGGGAACACACAGGAATTCCAGCGTGACATCTCTACTAAGGATGGAGTAATGTCATGACCCGCATGCATGATGACTAGACACCAACACAGTTGGGACTTAGCATTATTGAATAGAGAGTATTAATAAGATAATGAATGTATTTTCTCAGAAGTCATTTGAAGCACCTTATGCGTCACATGACTTAGGTGCTTACGGTGGTTAAGCCTGCTTACGCAAGTCAGGCTTGCAATATCTCTCCCATGTAATGTGCACCCAACTCCTGACCTGACTAAGCACAGTCACATGACCCTAGGATTAAGTGCGGCTCTTATAAGATTTGGAGCCGCAAATAACCCAGGTAGTGAGTACACGTGACCGTCTTGGTGAGGCCTAATAGGCCATCGACGCTACATGTGACTTTGTTGTTGCTGAGGACTGCGGAATGACTATGACTCACCGCAGCCGCAATAGTATATAAAGGAGTGTAAAGCGGACTGAGTGCCTCAGTTCGCTTTATCTTGTCCACCACACCAAGACTGACTAGTATATAGTAAACAGCACACAAGAAATACACAATCAATACAGAACAACCACAGATAGTAAACAGTATGGAGAGCCACCGTTAGGCACTAGATCAGAGAACTAGTGGGTCATAACACCAAATCACTGGTGGACTGTGGCTGTTGTAGAATGGCACAACCCAGAGGAAGCAAGCTTCGACCCAGAACGCCCCCTCCACATCCACGTGCTAACCATCAGTGCACCACGGAAGGGCGGGTGGAACACCCGCAACCCTTGGTTCTGGGACTTCAAACAGTCCCACCTGAACATTGCCCCCAAGGAGCTAAGGGAAGGGCCTGGGGGGTGTCCAGCCCATACAGCCTTCCACTATCTGTGGAAGGACATTGGGGCAAATGGGGAGGAGGTCGAGGACCTCATAGCGGGGGACCTCACCGTGGAGGCCCTAGAGGAGATCCTGGTGAAAGGGAAATGTGGTAAAAGGAGTCGGATGCAGGTGAGCACCAAAACATCGGAAGCCCCCTACCTGGGAAATTAGCTAACCCTTCTGGGTTAAAAGGCGGACCTGGAAGACAGGGAGGAGATCATTGCAGTGCCGACGAAGGAGGAATATTACCAGCATTTCAAATGCCTCTGCCCCCTCCAGATGACAACGGCCTGGAACTCAGTCTGGGCATACACAGAACACGTGTACAAGACCAATGCGGCCCTCCTAGCCACCATCCCCGTCAAGCTCGAACGACCGGAACCCGCTGACCACATCGAGCAGGCAGATCAATGGTTCGAGTGAGAGGTACCCCTGAAGGCACCAGGGATGCACCACTGCATCCTGGTAATCCAGGGTGAGACGGGGACTGGGAAAATGGTGTATGCCCAGTCCAAAGGTACGCACAGCCGTATGTGCAATGTGTGGAACGCGTCTGCCCTATCGGAGGAGGCGGATGTGTGGATCCTGGATGACATGGTCCACACAAATGGCAAGTACTTGCTCAAGGCATTGAGCCAGTATGAGGCGGACTTCACGGGCCGGTATTGGCATGTGAAAGCAATGAAGGTATGCCCAACGGTGATCCTAGGGAACAGCTGAGTGGCAATCAGCAAGTGCTGGTCAGATATAGGAGGGGAGGAAGGTGAGGCCTGGGTGGCCAAAAACGTAGAATGGGTGTACGCGGGGTCTGCCCCCTCCTTTGTATTGCCATAGAAACATAGAATATAGACCTTAGAAACGTCCCTTACAGAATCCTCCATAAGAGACCCTAAGGAGGGAGTAATGTCATGACCCGCATGCATGACAACTAAGCATTAGCATAATTGGGACTTAGTGTCATTAAGTAGAGAGGATTAATTAGATAATTGATAAGTTTTATCTGAAGTCATTTGAAGCACCTTTGTGTCACATGACTTCGGCGCTTACGGTGGTTAAGCCTGCTTACGCAAGTCAGGCTTGCAATATCTCTGCCATGTAATGCACACCCGACTCCCAACCTGACTAAGCAACATCACATGACCCTTGTACCTCGCGTGGCTCTTATCAGATTCAGAGCTGCAAATAACCTGAGTAGTGAGTACATGTGACTAGTAAACAAACACACGTGACCGTCTTGGTGACGCCTAATAGGCCATCGACACTACACGTGACTTTGTTCTTACTACGGACTGTGGAGTGAGTATGACTCACCCCAGTAGGATAGTATATAAGTAGTGGGAAAGTGAGCTGAGTGCCTCAGTTTGCTTTATCTTGTCCACCACACCAAGACTGACAATACATAGTATATAGCACACAATAAATACACAATAAATACCAAAGAACTACAGACAGTAAACAGTACAGAGAGCCACTGTTAGGCACTAGATCAGAGAACTAGCGGGTCATAACAAGGAGGGGCAGGAGGGGCAGCAAGGGTGGCAAGGGGAATGGCACAGGGAAGGCAAAGCAGGGCGATGATGATTCAAGTGATGACAATGAGCCCTTCCCCAAGGTGGTGAGATGGTTGAGGATGACTAAGCATGGCTGGGGTGTGGTGCAGTTGAACAGACACTAATCATTTCTTTTTCCTTTCTTGGACTTGCAAACAGTGGTATGGCTTCTCAAGATTCCCCTGGCCATTTCCCAAATTTCATTCCATTTTGACTTGTTTTTTCTACTAAAGTAGGTGCAGTTATGTCACTACTAATGTGACAGCGGATCATGTGACAACTGCCACTTTTTGCGGTAAAACGGCCGTAGCCCACACTACAGGTCATATTTCACCGAGCTCTCTCCCTTAACAATAGATCTACCTTGTAGTGTTTGGACAGATATCTTACATCCACAATATATGAAGCATACAGGGAGAAATTGACAGTTTTGTCTTTGGAGTGGCTGTGAACCCTACAGGGACAAACAGAAAAAACATGACAGAACGTGACAGGTGCTTGACTCAGCTTTTTATGCCTAATTAAATAAAGTCCATTGCAGGGTATGTACACATCTATGGTATGTACACAATGTGGTATGTACAGAACACAATAATAAATGAAAATATAGCAAGATCATCACAAATCACCTTCACCCTGCATGACTGATTCAGTCACAACTCGATGACCATGGTATCACTTCTGTGCATAGGCTGCATCAGCTCTGGATATCCCATCTTGGTATGCATACAGGAAGCATTGAGAGCAAGCAGCAAATCTTCCAACATACTTAGCAAGCATTAAGACAAGAAATAGACAACTTACCTCCGAGTCGACACTAAGGAAACTGAATCAAGAGAAGCCAGCATATTGTGCCAGAGGTCCACCTCGGCACTTGAGAATGGGGATACATGGTACACTCACTTAGCAGCACCCCAGCACTGCTCAATTGGGTTCAATTCGCAGTGGTATTTGGGAAGATAAAGGACTGAACAGCCCTGTGACTTGGCAAGAACCTGCAAAGCAGTCTTCTGATGAAGAAAACCAGGCTGGTTAGCCATTGTGCAATGTGCACAACAATCAGTCTGACCAGGTGGGCACCCCTTCCGCACACTATCCTTTGGGCACTGGAGTTTGAGCTTCCGTGCACCTGGGACCCCCCTTTCCTCCAAAAGCTTTGTCAGCACCTTGAAATGACTGCGTAGCCCCTCCTTTGGGTAATCCATGGGGTAATATAGCTCCTGCTGTGAGCCATCAGCAAACCATGCAGGTCCCATTTTGACCTTGAGCTTTTCTCCCGATGCTGTTGTGATCTCAACGTTGACGCTATTCAGGGTTCCGAGGGTCATCAGCGCTACTGATGGAGCATTGTCTGGTAATTTGGTGTGTATTGTTGCATTGTCAAAGATGAAGAGATGTTCTTCATTCAGGTATTCTTCCTTGACAATCTTGAGTGCTCTTGCAAACTGCTCTTTGACATCTCAAGAGCAAAAATATCCATCTCGGTTTTTCCCAGCTCAGAAGAGCACCTGCAAATCCCTGCTTGTGTGTGTTGGTTGGGTAAGTTTTATGACACACAGAGTTTACTCAGCTTGTCTTTGCCATCTAACCAGCCATAATCTGCTGACACAAGCCTTGCAACCATTATTGATAGCCCTTCCACCTTCTTCTGCATACCCAATGCCTTTCCTTTCTCCTGCCAGACAAGCATGCAACGGTCATGGGCAAAAAATGTTGACTCATCATGGAACCACATGACAACAATCCTCTCACCAGGTGCCAGCACTGGTGGTATCTCCTTGCCCTCCCAATCCCAAGACCACATCCAAAGCTCATGCTTGACCCACTCTGGTATGTAGTGCTCCATTTGGTATTTTACAACGTCTGGCTGCTCATGGCCATCTGCATATTGTCCATGGCACTCATGCCCCCAGCCATACCCCAACTTCCTCATCCAATCCTGGGCTGTGCACAGAGAGGGGCACCTCCCAAAGGTTTCAAAGTATTGGTTTCCATCTGCTGTCCCAAAAAACTCCACAATATCCTGGGCCTGAGCATACTTGCCAACAGTCCGCAAATACACCTTGATTGCCAGTCGAAACTCTTGATCCTCAATAAGGGTTTCGTTCCATCAGTGCCCATAAAGGTTCCCTGGAACCATCTCTTCTGCTTGAAAATGTTGAATCCATTGTCAGATTCAACAGGCTGTGGAAGCCTTTTGACCCTCGAGTTCAGCTACGAGTGCTGACGCCTTTATTGAGCCACACTTTTTGACACAGAGAATCCGTAGAGTTTGCGTCATGAGCCGGATACAATATCATGTTGTGTTGTCAAGTTTTGAGGTCTTGTTCTTGCCTCGGCCAATCTCTGCATCCTTAACAAATTTCTCCAAAGCCATAATCATTTTTTCTGCCTCTGCAATTGGAATTGGTTGGTAATTGGATACAGGTGGAGCTTGGGGAGCAGTAAGCAATTCTTCATTTGGAAATGTTATAAATAAATCACTCACCATTCTCATCTACCACACCTGAGGCTGGGCTTCCATCCTCGGGCTCATCCTCCATTCCATCCTCAGACCCTAACTCTCCATCATCTGAGCATTCCTCGCCATCCAAATTCTCTTCATATTGCTCATCATTCTCTGTTCCGCAATTAGATGTGCTGTAACGGGTATCCAGTGGCTAGTCAAGCTTGGAATTTGAGCCCAGTGTTTGTCAAAATGGTGCGAGTTTGCTGACCTTTTCTGAAGCCCAAAGTTAGATCATTGGGAGCGAGTGCCATGGACGATGCTGACTGGATAGTGGAGGGAGGTGGTACTAACTCAGCAGGAGATGCTGTATCCTTGTCTCAGTCTTCTGACACTGTGTTTTCTAGCTCAGGCGACTTTGAGTGTCGTATTTCCTGTTTTTTTCTTAACACATGGCCAATAAGCTTGGGAATGTTCCCACTCACCTGTGCAGCAATGGCATTTTTTGCCCAAGCATTAGCTGAGGCTTTCTTCTGGCCCATCTCAAGTGTAAATCATCAAGCTGTTTGCAAGTTTCGTTGTGTTGTGAAACAGTCAAATGAGGTCGAGCTCTGTTTTTGCAGTAAAGCAGCTGTAGCCCACACTACAGGTCATATTTCACCAAGCTCTCTCCCTTAACAATAGATCTACCTTGTAGCGTTTGGACAGATGTCTTACATCCACAATCTATGAAGCATATGGGGAGAAATTGACAGTTTTGTCTTTGGAGTGACTGTGAACCCTACAGGGACAAACAGAAAAAACATGACAGAGCGTGACATTCAACCAAAGTGGCAGTTGTCACATGATCTGCTGTCACGTTAGTAGTGACATAACTGCACCAACTTTAATCTGTTCAACTTGTTTTCTGCTATTCTGTTTTAACTGCTTTTTTTGCTAATACATGTTGGATCCTGCTATGAATTGATTGCTTTTACCATACTATTGAGTGCAATTTCTGCAAGAAACACTATGATTATGGCAACTGGTCCCAGCACTGCTTTTGGTGTCACTTTGTTGCAAATTTCACCATATTTGCCACACTTACACTTGGGCTGATTGTTGGTATGGTAAAAATCATATTTCATGACAGCAATCTCAAACACATAGCACTGATATTCCACACAGATGCACTTAGAATTCACACCGGGGACAGACTTAGGCCAATGCTGATTTTCAGATGAACAGGGTTGAAATTTGCAACAGCAACCAAGCATAATGAAGGGTAATATTTGGTCAGGATTGGCCCAACTTGTGGCTGTCTGCAAGGGGAGCTTTCACTATAATCCACTCTGAATCACATTGTAGACTATGCTAAATAGCTGGAAAAAGTGCCCCAGAAACTGAGTTGAATCATTGGGAAGTGTCACAGCACCCAAAGATATTGGCATGTCACAAGTGGAAGTCCCATCATATTGAAATTCAGGTCAGTAAAAACCAAGAATTTCAACCTGAAATTCCACCACAACATAGCTAATGTTGCAATCATATAGGCTGAAATATTGTCCCAAATTTTGCCATGTTGGGGCCGCTAAGAGAAGGGGATTGAAGACATGTCAACAGATAGAGCAGCTTCAGTGAGTGAATACGACATGCATGCACCTATCTACATGCTGACATGATAGACAACTGAATATCACCACTCTTCAGGTCATGTTGAAATGCAAGCATTGAAGAGATGCAATCAATCATCAACAAAATTGATTGGTGGGAGCAGTGTGCTGTGGGATGGAATGAGGAAGTTCACAAGATTCAAGATGCTCTGGAGTGATTGAATGCTGTGAGTGGGCATGATTTAGGCTAAATGTCATGTAGCTTCCTGAATTTTGACAAAGGTATTTTTGTGTACATTTTTGTACAGACTGCCCCATGAATGTACTACTGTGCTGATGTTGCTCACTTCAGACATGTACTCCAGCACAAAACATGTTCATCATGTTGTTGAGCACCTCAAGGAGAAGTGTCTCAGGGAAAGGGTCTGTATGAAAACATGTCTCAAGTGAGGCTTGCTATATTGAACTTGCTTGAATGCTGCGATAATGGCTGGTTAGCATTTATTGCATGCACTAGTACTGTGGCACAAGGAAGGCATTGAGTAGCATACAAGCTGAACTGGATTCAATGGCCAACCAGGTACAGGTGCGTAATGTATACTTATATGATGGTTCATTCCTCACACATTGTTCCTCCAACTCATTCTCCTCCTGTGCACTCAGCAAATTACCTTGAGGTCCAAAGTCAATGTTCATTGCTTCAGCATCACTTGCACAGGTTTCTTGTAGTGTGTTGTTGAGCCCTCTTCAGATGTTGATTTGTTTGTTGCATGGAAAACCTCTCTCTACAGCCACAAGTTCACAAGATCTTACCGTCTTCATCAGAGAAGTCAGGTGCAGGGTCAAATCCTGAGTCATCACCAGAATCCAAGCCAAAATTGATAGTATCAGAGGCAGGACTTAGATGAATTCCCCAACCACACAGACATGTGATTGTGTAGTTTGCAATTTGGGTCATGACCCTTCAGGGCGAGTGATTTGAACAATCTGACGAGTGCAACAGAAGTGTCTTGGACACTGACTGAGTGCTCTTAAGACTGGGCAGAGGCAAGAATATGATGTCTGAGTTAAAGACTGAAGGCCATGTGACCTTGTTTACTTGTGGCTGACAAGTGTAAGGATTAAGTGTAAGGACATGCCACAAGATAGAGGACGAGGATTGTACGATGACAAGATGAGCATATGAGAGATCAAGTAACAAGACAAGAAAGAGTTGCAAAGGACTTGACAATGGCAAGGAGGTCCTATTGACCAAGATGATTTGTGAAGTGGTTATCCCCTGAAGAGGAGCCACAGATGAGTAGTGGTGGCTAGACAAGGTGAAGTAAGCTGGGGTTCCAGGCTTGCACACCACTGTATATATACCATGCTATACTATTGAGTCATACAAGGTGAGTGGCAGTCACAAGTAATACAACTGGTGAGGCTGTGTACAACTCTGAGTCAAGCACAGCAAGAGTCATACAGTCGCATGACAGGAGTCAGACAAGCGTCTAAGGCAAGCCACAAGAAGGAAAAGACTGTAACAAGTTGGGGGTGAGCCACAAGATGTGGAGAAACTCACAACAATTTGCCATCTACCTTGTGTCTCTGCTCCATGCTCCCAACCAAAACCACCTCCACCACCAGGCTTTTGTCCCCTCTGTACCCTCAAAATATGACTTGAATCAATTATTGGTGAGTATCTATTGATGTTCTGAGACATTCAACTAATGACTTACCACTTCATTTAGCATCTTTGTGTTCCCAGATCACCTAGAGTCAGGTGTAGGTGACCCTCATTCTGTGGCAAAATGAAAGCTAACTATTTACCCTAGAGTGGACAAAGCCATGATGTTTGCTGTGAGGGAGGGTGATGAGGGATTCTACACAGGGTCCCTGGTGTTCCAGGCTTGCCTGTCATGACCCTTTGGGGCAAGTGACGTGAACAATCTGATGAGTGTGACAGAAGTGTCTTAGATGTCTATTTGGATGCTCTAAGACTGAGAGTGGGCATGAATACGATGTCTGTATTGAAGACGAAAGGCCACGTGACCTTGTTTACCGGTGGCTGATGAGTATAGGGGTTGAGTACGAGTGTGTGCCATGGGATAGAAGATGATAGCAATGCAAGTACAAAGTGAGTAGACAAGTTGGTGAGTAATGAGACGAGTATGAGCCACAAAGGGCTAGACAATGGTCAGGAGGTCCTATGGACTGAGACAACTTGCTCAGTTAGAACTCCCTGAAGAAGAGCCTTGGATGAGTTGATGGTGGCTAGACAAGGTCAAGCAAGCTGGGGTTCCAGGCTTGTGCACCACCATATATATACTATACTACACAGGCAAGTCATACAGTGTGAATGGCAGTCACGAGTCATGCAACTGGCAAGGCAGTGTACATGCTTGAGTCAATTGCCAATCCAGCACAGCAAGAGTCATACAGGCACCCAGACACTGCCATGAGAAAGAAGAAACCAGAACAGATCGGGGGTGAGTCATGAGATGTGGAGAACTTACAACATTGCCAACAGGACCAGCATTGTTGAAGTAAGTTCATTTTATCCCCAGTTCCATTCAAGATGCTGACTTCTATTCTTTCATAGATGCATCTGAGGCAGTGCTAGGTACATGCCTGTATTTTATTATGTTTTCCTTCATTACTCATTGTTCACTTCAGCAAGTAAGTCTGGCTGCAGTGCTCATTGTCTCACTTTTGGGTGCTGATCCAACTCTATACATCCCAGGGACAATGACTAGCATGGGTGGAGCATGCAGCAGCATGCTCCCACTTCATGTCATGAACCTGCTCACATATTCAATGCAACCTCGCACAGCAAGCTGGCAAGTCCACCTTGGAAGATTCTTTGTTGAAAAAAAGTTATTAATGTGTGATCAGTATACCTACAAGTCTAAAACAACTAACAGGTGTTTCAAGACTGTCTCTGTACACATCTGCAACCAATCTATAGCCCCTCCACTCCCTCATTTGACACCACCACAGTAAGTTCAAGAACAATCATCCCCCAACATGCAACTGACAAATTGGTTATCAATTTACATAGATTAGACAATTGCACATCTTTCTCCCAAACTCCCCATGACTCCTCAGTGCCCCTCCACAACCACTTGGCAGCTGGCAACCCATCTGCCACCTCCCATGGTGGCAATCTGCACCCCTCAGGGCTTGTCTCTTGCCCCCTGTCATGACACATGCCAACTCAGTGCAATTCCTCCCCAACATCTTATCACAGCTTTCTGCTGCCACTTGCCACAACTGCTCACCTGCCCCTTCTTGTGATTGCTTGTCTGCCCCTCAATATTCTTCACCAACCCCTTGTTGTTGCTTGCCTGCTTGCCACTGCTTGCACGCTCCCAGGCTGCAGGAATGCTCCCCTTCCATTCCTTGGTGCCATGGCAACACCCTCAGCAAGCCCACCAGCCTGGACAACTATCCTTACCCAGCTGATGAGCCAGCCAACCCCAACACAGTTGAGTACAACACCTGCTCAATGTTGTATGAGGTGTGGTTTGGACTTGGAGGGAAATGGCTGTGAGCTGGGTGTAAGAAGGACACCCAAGGAAAGATCCAATACACCTGCCTTGAGAAACTCAACAGTTGCAAGCACAAGTACAATTACATCAAGTGCCACCTGCACCTGTCCAAAGAGAAACACCACATGTATTACAAGCTGTACTCAGGGTGTTGGGTTGATTTGAAGTGCTATGCCAAATCTGGTAGCTGATTGGTGTTCAGATTGGGCCAGAAGGATTCTGACTCCACAAGGCAATTGGAACATGTGGGGACCACAAATTCACCAAGGGAATGATGGTGATTTTTCACTCTATTTTTGCCTCCTGGCTAATGAGTCACCTTGTAGCTTATCTTTTGCAAGGGCTGGACAAAATTCCATCCAAATGTTGCCCTCAAAAAAGGCAAAAGCCTCACCTGGAGTGACTACAGCTTGTTGTGTGTCGTGACCTGTTCTGATTCCGTGGTTCTTGGCTCAAGGAGTGGTCGCTCTGTTCTGTTGATGCCTCTACAAGGTCCTGATGTCGTTTGTAATCGCTATAGCTCTGTTTGTATTCACGTATTCTAATGATGTTTACAAGCCACTGTGGTAGACGAGATAAAGCAAGATGGGAGTGCATCTTGCTTTCAATGTTCCTTATATACATGCGCATCCGCAGTCCGCAGTCCGCAGCTCGTAGTTTGAGTCACGTGTGGGGCAGTCTGCAGTCCGCAGTGAGGTCACATGTAGCGCCGTCCACAAGGACACGAGTGGGTCACGTGTACTCACTACTTACTACTTGCGCGGCTCCGAATCTTATAAGAGCCGAGCTTAATCCTAGGGTCATGTGACTCGCTTAGTCACTCACTACTCACTACAGCGTTACCTTAGGAGAGATTTCGCTGTAGTGAGTTACACGGTGTAACGGGTAGCAACTGTTGATTAAGCGCTGGTTACAGGTCACGTGACTTAGGGCTTGACTTAGGCGGTAACGGCTAAGTCCTGAAAAATAAGGGAAAATACGGGTCTTCCCTGGGTAGGTCACAACATTATCCCCCCCTTAAAGCGCCCTTTTTGGAGGATCCGAAAAGGCGTAGAATTACTAGGGGAAGACAAAAAAGGGGCTATTCCCGGCGTACACCCAGTCCACATTTCCTTGCACCCAGGCGTCTCCCTCCTCTCCCTCTATGTCCGACCAGCACTTCGTAATCGCCGCCCGACTGTTGCCTAAGATCACAGTCAGTCGCACCCTCATTGCCTTCACGTGCCTGTATTGCCCCGTGAAGTTGGCTTCGTATTGGCTCAGGGCTTTGAGCGAGTACTTGCCGTTCGTGTGGACCATGTCGTCCAGGATCCACACGTCCGCGTCTTCAGAGAGGGCGGATACGTTCCAAACGTTGCACATGCGGCTGTGCATGCCTTTTGACCGGGCGAAGGCAGTCTTCCCGGTCCCCGTCTCCCCTTCGATTACCAGGATGCGGTGCCTCATCCCTGGCGCTTTCGGGGGAACCTCCCGCTCGAACCAGAGATTAGCCTGCTCGACGTGGGGGGTGAATTCCGGTTGCTGGAGCTCGACCGGGATGGCGGGGAGCAGCCCTACGTTGGTTTTGTATGTAAACTCGGCGTATGCACGTACCGAGTTCCAAGCGGTTGCCATCTGCAGGGGGCGAAGGCGCTTGAAGCGCTCGTAGTATTCCTCCTTGGTACTCGCGGAGATGATCTCTTCCCCGTCCTCCAGGTCCGCCTGAGCACTCCGGTCAGCGATCAGCGGGAGGTGGTTGGTTGGAGTTGGGCGTACCTGCATCCAGGATCTCTTACTGCTTTTCCCTTTTGCCAGTATCTCCTCCAGGGCCTCCGCCGTGAGGTCCCCAGCCATGAGGTCTTCAACCTCCTCTCCATTGGCCCCGACATCCTTCCATAGATAATGGAAGGCTGTGCTGGCCGGACATCCCCCTGGGCCCTCCCTCAGGTCCTTCGGGGCGATGTTCGGATGGGATCCCTCGAAATCCCAGAAGCAGGGGTTGGTGGTGTTCCACCTGTATCTTCGGTCGATGCAGACGCTCAACGCGTGGACGTGGAGCGGGCGCTCCAGGTCGTAATTCGCCTCCTCCGGGTCATGCCGTTCGACCACGGCTAGGGTTCGCCAATGGTTCGGGTGGTTCCTGCAGAAGTGTTCAAAGCGGCTCACAAGGCCGCTCGGGTTCTCCTCTCTGAGAGCACTCCATGTCAGAAGCACCGCCCGGGATTGTATCCGGAAGCGGGGGGATGCTGGGGAGTCGGTAGATTGAGACATGGGAATGATGAATGGGAGGTTTGCTGTGGTGAGTGGGTTGGGATGCCTCCTCTCATCAGCGTCCCTCTTGTACTCCAGTGGCGTTTCTTCTGTGATTTGCGTCGTGTGGGAACATTGTATTGGCTGCGGAGGCGTTCCTTCCTTCGGTCGCCAAGGCATTCTCTCGGCCGCCAAGATCTTCTTCTTTCTCTCGGCCGCCGAGATCTTCTTCCGGCCGCCGAGATCTTCTTTCGGCCGCCGAGATTTTCTTTCGGCCGCCGAGATCTTCTTTCGGCCGCCGAGACATTCCTTCGGACGACGCATCTCCCGAGGGGTGCCCTCCCTTCGCTCCTTCGTGGCACCGGCCCTGCAAGCAGAGACCCCCGGTGCTCACTTGTCGACTACGGTCGGTGCCCCCTCTCCGACCCCTCCGGTATAACGGTGTATGTATATTGTCATGTGTGAAGGTTAGCCCGACCAAGGGTCTTAACCATCGTTGGGTCAGTCATAGCTACCTGACTCACGTGACTTGGATCTGATGCTTTGTTGTTCCAGTGCTCTTGGTCACGTGATTCCTTGGGGTCATTGGACCCTCTCTCGCATATATATTCCGGTGTCTCCGTTCGATAGCCTGTATCTCTAGTTAACGTTCTCACTCTTCTCCCTACCCCTCCTACTCGCTTTAACTATGCCCTGCACTATTGCTGCCCACGCCCAACTCGTTGCCGCCTACAAGGTGCAACAGGAGCAATTGTGTCGCCTACAGGTGACTGTGGTTCTTCCCTCGGAGGCCACCTCTTCCCAGCCAATTATATCGGCCAATCATACCAAGTGTTTGGCCGAGAAGGCCAAACTGAAGGCCCGCCTGGACCGTCTCCAGGCGAAGCGGGCGGCTATGGCCGCACGCATTACCTCGTTGTCAGACGACAACGACACTCTGCGCGCCGCACTGTCGTCGGCGCAGGAAGTTATCTCCGGTCGGGACGTGGAGATAGAGGGGCTGGAAAGGGAATTGGTGTGGGTGAGGCGGGAGCTGGAGGTAGTGAGGAGCGAGAAGGGGAGTCGGGCCAGTCGGGCCCACCCTTATCGCCGGCATGCTCGGCGGTCCCCTTCCGTTATCAATATAGAAGATTAGGGTCGGGGTTACTTGTATTGCTTCTACAATAGATGTTTCCTTCCTTTGTTTGTGTAAGGTGTGAGGGTTCTAAGGGTTCGTGGGATCCGCGGGAAGAATAAAGGCGGTGGGTGTAGTGGTAGTGGGCCCATATCCCTTCCTCCTTCTAAGTACCATGCGCACTCTTACTCTCCAATGGGACGTCTTCAATTGCCATTGCGAGTGGTTTCCCGAGGGGGAGTACTGCCCCTTTTGTAATTCCGTGTGTGACGCCACTCTCGAGGACTTCGAGGGTGGTGTCGGTGAGGGTCTTTGGCGTTGGTGGGGCGACGCTGGTAAGTCGTCCCCTGCTTGTCCTTTTTTTGTTCTAATGTTCGCTAGGCTGTGAGGACGAGGAGAAGGTTCAGTGGGAGCGTTCCCCATCACCTTCTCCACTGCCAAATAAAGCGGGGGGTGTTACGCCCACCCTTACGAACTTCCTCGCAGAGACATCCGGGGGGGAGGCGCCGTGGGTGCGTCCTGTGAAGAGGACGGCCGAGGGTCTTCCTTTGGGGGGGAACCCCAAAAGGCCTCGTGTTGGGGATGCATCGTCCTCGCATTTGGGCCCCTGGGCGTGGACATACCACAGTCGTGACAATGGGTTGGTTAAGTTGGACCCTCGCGTGAGAGATGTAGGGTCTTGCGTGGGATCCTGGGGTGAACCGAGCCATTTGTACGCGCCCTTCCGTCCTGTAGTGAAAAAGTAGGGTCTTGGACTGTACAAATGTATTCATTGTGTATAGCCGTTTTGTTCCTGGGATCCCTAAGATTTTTCTTCTACCCGCTCCACCTCAATCTTAACCTTCAGAGTCGTCACATCCTCCTCCCTACATTCCGCCCAAGCTAATGCTTTATGGGACAACCAGTCCCGGAATTTGTTCCTGTTCGGCATCCTTGCCGCGACGAGGTCGTAGACCTCCTTCTCCGTGATTTCACGGAGGCATCCCCAGTAACCGTGGGGGACTCCTTCCTTCCATTCGCGGATACAGTCTGTCACCCACGTGGCCTTGATGCGGGTGGTGGTGGTGGAGGAGGGAGATCCCGAGTACATGTTGGTTGGGTGGTATGGATAAGAGGGTAAAGAGGGGTAGTGTGTTTTTTGATAGCAGTTCTGTCCTTTTTCACGTCCTTTATAGAGTCTAGCACATCTATTTGTTCTTCTTTGCTAATGGTGACATGAAATAGAAAATTTCGCGGTTGGCTTCTATTCCCACTCGATAGCAGGTCCCTGGATGGGGATCTCGCTCTTCCCTTCCTCCTCTATCTGGTGTAGCTCCCCTTCGCTTATCAGGGGGGGCATTCCGTCGTAAGGATCTTCACTTTTGAAAGTCATGGACTTGAGACTTCCTTCTAGGATCTTCATGTTTTCTTCCGCCTCCTGTAGGTATAGCCAGGTGGTGAAGTCCAATTGGGTCGCTTCCTTTGCGGTGATTAGTCGGTACATTTCCTCGTCTCGTAGCCCCGATAGGGATCCCCAGAAGGGTGTGGGGTCCAATTTCGCGATGCGTTCCAGTTCGTTGTTCACCCTCTCCCCAACGATGCCGGAAAGTTCCCATTCCTCCTCCAGTCTCCTTTGTCGGCGGGTCTCTTCTGCCCTTTTTCATTTCACCACCTTGGCTAGGGCGTCGACGTTTCCCGCCACTAGACCCTCCATCACGTACATCTTGGTGCTCCTAAGCTTGGTCTTAGATTTAGGAGCTCCTGAGTGGCACCATCGTAACCGGCCTCGTATAGGGTCATAGTACCAATCTTCGTGAATTTGGCCCTGTTCGGGGTCGTGACGGGTTTGCGGGACCCAGTAGCTGATGTCTCGATCCTTGGTGGGTATGTGGTCTAAGATGGAACCGGGTAGTAGCCGGTCAGCATATCGTTGTGCTTCGGCAAGAAGCTCCTGTGATGTTCTAGGGTGTGGGGTAGACACCCTGTTTTCTCGCATAAACCTGTTAGCGAGTGTTCGGTCGGCTGGCATGTAGTTGTAGTAGTAGGACATTCGACGATAATTGTAGGGTTCTTCTACATGGTTGGTTTCTTGGATGCCGCCTTGGTCCCCTTATATACCTTGGTTCGTTTCCGTTTTCTTCCGCTTGGTACCGGTAGTGCTGTGTCGCTGGGTTGCTCCCATTGGCCCGGTAGGGGGGCCGAGTCATTTCGTGAGCGCAAGCCATCGAGTACTTCGTCCATTCCAGCGAACTTTTCGATAGACTCCCAGGAATCTTCCGAGGGATCGTATCCTGTCCATTGGATTAGGTACTGCGGCTTCCCGCCATTCATCCGCCAATCCAGTATTGATTCCACGTTGTATTCCTCCTCTCCTGATTCCGTAATGATGGGGGCCATTTTTGGCTGTGTCCGGTCGAAGTCGGTATCCGGTACCACCAGTGACAGGAGACCGATATGAAAAACATTGTGGATCTTCATTGACGGTGGGAGTTCCAATCGGTAGGCATGTGAAGAAATCTTTTCAGTAATAACGAAGGGGCCGCCGCTCCGGTTGTCCAATTTCTTTGACGGTCGTCTTGACTTTATATTAGCAAGGGACAGCCAAACCTTCTGTCCTACTTCAAATTCCTTGGTTGGCTTAGTTTCCTCCCTTCGTATTTCCATGGAGGCCTTGGCTTCGTCCCATATCTTCTGCATGGCGGACGCCTTGGATACGGCTATTGGGCTTTCTCCGTTGCCTTCTGGGTCCGGTTTTTGTTCCTCCACCCAATCCGGGTCTAGTCCGTATACCACCTGAAAGGCCGATAGTCCAGTGGCCTGATTCTTGTGGTTATTATGGCAGAATTTGGCTATTGGTAGCCAGTCCGCCCAGTCGTTTTGTTGGTAGCTGCAGAAGGTTCTAAGGTATCCCTCTACCCACTGGTTTGTCCTCTCAGACAGCCCATCAGTCTGGGGGTGGTAAGCTGTGGAGACACTCGGTTGTATTCCGAGTTTCTTATACAGGGTCCTGATAAAGTTGTTATTAAAGACCCTACCCCTATCCGATACCGTCGATTTGGGGGTCCCGTGCAGTTTCCATACTTCCCTAATGAACAGTTCCGCCATTTCCTCGGCTGAGATTGTTTCTTGGCAGGGTATGAAGTGCGCTTGTCTGGAGAAGCGGTCTACTACCGTCAGGATGCTATCATATCCCTTTGACGGGGGTAGTTTCACAATAAGGTCGTACTCGATAGCTTTCCAGGGTTTGTTCGGGATATCCAACGGCTTCTGTTGGGCTATGGTGTTATGGGGTTTGGCCCTCCCGCAGACTCGGCAGGAGTCGACGAATCGGTTCACTTGGGCTTTCATCCCTGGCCAGTAATATCCCTTTTTAACTAGATCCAGGGTCCGGGCTTGGCCCTGATGGCCGGCGATTTTGGAGTCGTGATAGGTTTCTAGTAGACTCCTTCTTATGTCTTTATCCTCGGGTACGTATATCTGTCCCTTGTACCATAGGAGATCCTCTCTCCATTCGTACTTATCAAACTCCTTTCTGACTGAAGGGGGCAGTTGGTCCTTGTTTTGGGTGCTAGAGATTAGTTCGGTTAGTGAGGGGTCTTCGAGTTGGGCTTCTCTAATGTTCTGTATCAGGTCTATCTTCATGGATGCGTTGAATCCAATGAACTTCTCCATTGGTAACATTACCATCGGTGGGTTTGGTACATCGTTATGGTCGTGCCTCCTAGAGAGTGCATCCGGCTTGGTGGACATCTTTCCGGGTCGGTAAACTATATGGAAGTTGAAGGCTCCTAGTATGGTGTGCCACCTCGTGTGCCTCCTATTCCAGACTTGGGCTTCTTGCCAGTATTGCAGGTTTTGTTGATCTGTGTACACAGTCACCGGGATGATTGTCCCTTCCAGGTATAGCCTCCACTCCAGGAGAGACTGGATTATTGCTAGTAGCTCCTTGTCGTGAGTGTCGTAGTTTCTCTCCAGGGGGGTAAAACCCCTTGACATAAAGGCTATAGGATGCATTCTGTCGTCTTCCCCCTTCTGGCTCAGTATGGCTCCCATAGCGACACCTGAGGCATCCGTCTCTAGGTAATATGGTTTGTCCAGGTCCGGGTGTATTAGTACCGGCTGTAAACCTATTCTTCTCTTGATCTCCGCGAAGGCTACTTCGTGGGCTATGGTCCATTCCCATTTAGTATCCTTCCGCGTTAACTCGGTCAGCGGTTTGGCTATCGAGCTAAAGTCTTGGACGACTCTCCTGTAAAAGTTAGCGAACCCCAGAAAGGACTGCAGTTGCTTAACGGTAGTAGGGGGCTTCCATTCTGCTATCGCTTGGACTTTCTTTTGTTCCATGGAAACCCCTTCTGGTGAAACTACTATACCGATGAAATCTGTGGTGGTGGTGTAGAAGTTACACTTATGAGGTTTGAGGAAAAGGTGGTTCGCCCTTAACCGGTGTAGAACTTCCCGGAGGTGTCTGGTGTGTTCTTCTTTGTTCGAGGAAAAGACCACTATATCGTCCATATACACAACCATCGTGACGTCGATAAGGTCGTGGAAGATATGATTCATCAACTGTTGAAAGGTAGCTGGCCCGTGTCTAATGCCGAAGGGCATTACCAAGTACTCGAAGAGACCTTCCTTGGTTCTGAAAGTGGTCTTCCATTTGTCCCCTTCCCTGATCCTTATGTTATTGAAACCCCACCGGATGTCCATTTTTGAGAAGATCCTCGCTTCCTTGAAATTCTCTATCAAATCTGCCTGAACGGGCATTGGGAATTGGTCTGGCTTGGTAATAGCGTTCAGCTTTCGATAGTCCACCACTAGTCGTAGTCCCCCGTCCACCTTCTTGACGTAGAAGCACGGGGCAGCCATGCTAGAGGTGCTGGGTCTTATTTTCCCGTCTTTGAGTTCCTTATCCAGGTATTCCTTGAGCGCCCTGGACTCAATGGGTGACATGGGGTACGTCTTGGCAGGTTTCGGTAACTCAGTACCCTCCTGAAACTCTATACTACAATCGTAAGGTCTGTGTTCTGGAAGTTTGCTAAAGCCTTCCTCCTGGAAGAGATCTACAAAATCAGCTATACTCTCGGGTATTAGCGGTTCGTCCTGGAGCTTGGCTTCTTTGGCCTGGATCTCCTCCCTATTGGTGATGCTTAGGTCACTCCAGTCGATGATCGGCTTGGCGTCTCGTAGCCAGTCCCGTCCTAGTATCAGTTCTGTGTCTCCCAAAGGCAGTATGTAGAAGTCGCAGTTGAGCGTTTTACCTTCTACATCAATCCTCAGGGTAGCCTTCTTTGTAATTGGCTCTTCCACCTCCTTCCCGTCTATAGCTATTACCTGCTTTGGGAAGCGAAGTGGTTCTGTTGTTATCCCTTTCTCCTCCGCGTAGTCTACGTCCAAAAAGTTTCTAGTAGATCCGGAGTCGATCAGGGTCTTTACTGGGTCCATGATTCCCTCCACCGCAATGTATGTTGTTGATTGGTTATCTGATTTCTTGAGGTAACATACATGCGGTGGAGTCTGTTTCTTGGGACGCTTGGACATGGCTGCCGAGTCCCTTACTCGTTTTCCAAGTCTGATGAGTATTCCGACGGTGTTTTTGCTGCTTTGCCCTTGACAGTTCCTGTGTTAGCGTTCGCTTCGTAGGTCCACTTGCTCTTGCAATGCTTTATCATATGTCCTGGTTTTGCGCATTTTAAGCAGAGGCCCTTCTCTCGGCGTCGCTGCTTTTCTTCGTCTGGGATTTTAACTATATTGGAAGGAGGGGGCTTGGATATAGTAGCTGCTTTACCGCGGTCGGCGCTAGCCGTGTGGCTGCTTCGGTCTTGGTTTTCCTTCTTGTGGGAATTCCGGGTATTGGTAAAGACCATATCGTCAGCTTTGCCCGCGAAGACTACCCAATTGTCGAGCGTCCAGTCATCGGTACTTGACCCAGAGTAAATAGCCATTCTGGTTAGCTCCCCTCGCACCTCCGGTTTCAGTCCCTCCTTAAACTTATCTATGAGTGCTTCTTCATTCCAGTTAACCTCTAGGGCTAATGTCCTGAAGCTAGTGGCATAATCCTGTGCACTCTTGGTCTGCTTAATGGTTGATAACTCCCTGACCGCCTTTTCCTTCTTGACGGGATCTGCGAACGAGTCGAGGAAGGCCTTCTTGTCGTGACCTGTTCTGGTTCCGTGGTTCTCAACTCAAGGAGTGGTCGTTCTGTTCTATTCTACCTCTACGAGGTTCTAATGTCGTTTGTAATGCTAAAGCTCTGTTTGTATTCGTATGTTCTAAGTGTGTTACAAGTCACTGTGGTGGATGAGATAAAGCAAGATGGGGCGACATCTTGCTTTGCCTTCTTCTTATATACATAGGATTTCTGCAGTCCGCAGTCTGCAGTTTTACAATACTCAAGGTCACGTGCTGGAGGCTAGGGTTGGCGCGGCTCCGAATCTTATAGGAGCCGCTTCGTAATCCTAGGGTCACGTGGTTGGCTGACTAAGTGGAGGCGGAGGCAGCATTACCAGAGAGGGTTTTACCTGCCTCCGCGTTACATTTCGGTGGTTACGGATCACGTGATGTGCTGACTAAGTGGAGGCGGAGGCAGCATTACCAGAGAGGGTTTTACCTGCCTCCGCGTTATGTTACGGTGGTTACGGGTCACATGACCTGGGACTTGACTTAGACGGTAACGGCTAAGTCCCAAAGAATGAAGGAAAATATGGGTCTTCCCTGGGTAGGTCACAACATTATCCCCCCCTTAATACGCCCTTTTTGGAGGATTCTCGAAAAGGCGTAAAATTTACTAAGGGAAGACAAAGAAAGGACTATTTCCCGCATAAACCCAGTCAACATTTCCCTCGACCCAGGCCTCCCCCTCCTCTCCTTCGATGTCCGACCAGCACTTCATGATTGCTGTGCGGCTGTTGCCCAGAATCACGGTTGGTCGTACCTTCATCGTCTTCACGTGGCTATACCGGCCGGTGAAGTCGGCCTCGTACTGGCTCAGCGCCTTGAGAGAGTACTTTCCGTTCGTGTGGACCATGTCGTCCAGGATCCACACATTCGCGTCCTCGGAGAGCGCACCAACGTTCCAGACGTTGCACATTCAGCTGTGCGTCCCCTTGGATCGCGCGAACGCCGTTTTTCCGGTACCGGTCTCCCCTTCTATTACCAGTATCCGGTGTCGCCTTCCTGGCGCTTTTGGGGAAACCTCCCGTTCGAACCATCGTTCGGCTTGGTCGATGTGGTCCCTCAGGACCGGAGCGGGGAGGTCGACAGGTATAGCCAGAAGTAGGCCGGCGTCCTCTTTGTATGTGTACTCGGCGTAGGAACGTACCGAATTCCACGCCGTCGTGAGTTGCAGGGGTCGCAGCCTCTTGTATCAATCGTAGAAGTCTTCTTTCGACTCCGTGGCGATGATCTCCAGGCCATCTTCGAGCTCGGCCTGCGCTCGGGACCTCTTCCCGCCCTTCCCCTTCACCAATATCTCCTCCATTGCTTCCTCCGTGAGTTCTCCTGCCATCAGCTCCTCCATCTCCTCCCCATTCACACCCACATCCTTCCACAGGTAGTGGAAGGCCACCCGCATTGGGTTTCTGCCGGGATTGTCGCGCAGGTCCTTCAGGGCGATGTTGGGGTGTACCCCCTCGAAATCCCAGAAGCGGGAACCTCGGACGTTCCACCCGTTCTTTCGGGGGGCACTTATTGACAGGGCGTGCACGTGGAGGGGTCGCTCCGGGTCGAAATCTGGCTGCTCCGGATCGTGTCGCTCGACCACAGCCAGTGTTCGCCAATGGTTCGGCCGGGACCTGCAGAAGGCCTCGAACCTGGCCACCAGCCCGGCCGTGGGTTCCTCGCATAGTTTGCTCCAGGTGATGAGGACCGCCCTGGAGAAGACGCGGAAGGGTGGGTTGGTGGTCTGGGAGGAGCTGGCTTGGGACATGTCGGGGTTTGTAGCGGAGACGCACGGTGGGTCCGTACCCTCCGTTACTCCTTATTATATCCTGGGATCCTTCCCAGGCATAGAAGCATTCCTTCAGCGACCGAGGCATTCCTTCGGTCTCCGAGGCCTTCTTTCGGCCGCCGAAACAATGCCTTGGCCTCTTGGGCGTTTCTTCAGCTCTTCTTCTTCCTTTGTGACGGTCTCGTGGGAAATCGTACGACATTTCTTCTTTTGTGATGGTGTGAGTGATGCATCTACGAGGGGTGCCCTCCCTCTCCTTCGGCCACCGAGGTGTTCCTTCAGGGCGCCGAGGTCCCTCTTCGGCTGACGCATCTCCGAGGGGTGCCCTCCCTTCGCTCCTCCGTGCCACCGGCCCCGCAAGCGGGGACCCCCGGTGGTCACTGCGTCGACTACGGTCGGTGCCCCCTCTCCGACCCCTCCAGTATGACGGTGTATGTGTATTGTTGTGTGTGAAGGTTAGCCCGACTAAGGGTCTAGCCGTTGTTGGATTCGTCATAGCTATCCGAATCACGTGATTTGGGTCTATTGCTTGTTGTTCCGTTATTCCTGGTCACGTGATTCCCTGGGGTTCTCGGACCCTCTCTCATGTATATATTCCGGTGCTCCTGTCCGATGGGTTGTATCTCCAGCTAACACTCCTACCCCCTCTCTATCCTTCATACTCGTGTTAACTATGCCTTGCACCATCGCTGCCCACGCCCAGATCGTCGCTGTGTCATGACCCGCGTGGCATGACGTCATAAACCAACTTGGTGAAACTGTTAAGTCAATTTATTACATAATTATGGTATTTTCTCCGAAGTCAATCGGAGCATGTTAGGAGTCATGTGACCCCGTTACATGTTACGTTATGTGGGCGCTTACGGTGGTTACGCAAGTTGGGTGTGCAACAACCCTCCATGGTAATGCACACCCGAGCTCGACCTGACTAAGCAAAGTCACATGACCCTAGGATTAAGC
>WSTG01000073.1:0-36408 GCA_019616325.1 Ceratobasidium sp. 394 | reverse complement strand
CTTGGTGCCGGGGTACTGGACATTAGGCGGATTGGCGTTGGGCTTCTGCCACGTTCTGGACTTGGGGATATTTCTCGCGCTGGAGATATTACCCGTGTTCGCTGTCTCCTTGGTGTTACCGGTGGAATTATCGTGGTTTCCGGTGAATCCTCCCCTGCGGTAGGGATCGGGGGGTCAACCCCAGAGGAAGATCCAGCCGTTCCTCCGAAAATCCCAAAGGTATCCTTAGGAGGTTCGCTTTTGGGTTTGTCTTGTATTTTGTCAATTACGAGTTGGAGTAGGTGCTTAACCGAGTCCTGATTTCCATGGATTATGCTGATTTGCTCGTCTATGTGGTCGATTTTTTGGGCAACCTTGACGAGCGCGATTTGGAGGTTTTGGACTTCGGTTGCGAGTCGTTCGTAGCTCCAGTCGGGCGCGTCTTGGGGTACGGCCGATGGCGCGTTTGAGCTCGACCGTAGAGCTGCTCCACGGGACCTTCCAGACATAATCGTTCTAGAAGGGTGATGCGTGTGCCGGTGAGGCGATCGAGTAACGTCGGTTTCGTCAGGGTGGCTGCGACACGCTCAAGCAGCTAATCCCTTGTCTTTTCTACCTAGCGTTGGACAGTAACTGCCAGCTGATAGCACTCAGGCGTCTGGTGTAGTCTCTGCAAGCGGGTATACTTCGGCTGGCTAGGGACGCTAAGGGCGTTAGGGATCGGCGATTCCCGGCCCAAGCCTTCTTTCCCCGTAGGCAGCTGGTCCGACTATCGGTGCCGCGCTAACCCTTTGTCAAGGGCGCTTTATGGCAGTCTCGGCAGCTACTTGCCCGTGAAGGCGAGGCGAAGCGACAAGGTGGGTCTCAGCAGGTATGTCTACTCAAAGGTAGTGCTAGCCTTGCCAAATGGCAGCGGGCTGACGGTCTTGCTTGCGCAGAGGACGCGGAAGCGAGAGGCAAAACTGCCCACTAGAAAGTCGAGATACAATGCTCCGAGTAGACGACTCGGGGGCGCAAAGATCAACGACCGTGTAGAGGGGTATGCACGAGTATCTCGACTTGGGTTGTCCCGAGATCGAGTGCTCTCTTTTTATATTGTAGCTATCTACGGGAATCATACATGTGAAAGTGTAATCTACCGAATCAGTCTTACAAGCGAAGTCTAAGCGAACATATAGTCGGAGAAACAAGGAAAACTTAAGCGAGAAGAGAAGTAAAGGCATCGGGGGTATAGCCCCGATGGCTTAGTCACGACACGAAGCTACTTGGTATGGCACCGAGTCTCAACACGAAGGATGAAGCGCAAGAAACTTGCAAAGGGCGGAGATCTTTTTTTCTTTGGAATCCTGTTTATAATCAAGGTGGGGCAGTGCCCTATAGGAGCCCACAAACGACAGGGGGCATACCCCGAGCAAACTGGAGAACAGAAAGGGCGGAGATCTTAGTCGGACGATCAAATCAAGAACCTCAGTGCCGCTTGTGGTAACCGACAAGGCTCTGCCAGCGTACCCTGCCAAGTGCCGTCTCACCTCCGAGGGGTATCATGATAGGACCATGAGTGATCACGTCGCAACCTCGGAGGAATACCCGCATATATGCGCTTGGCGCCAGAAGAATGCCTCCCTGGCGGGGCGTGGATGCATCCAGTCTCATGTAACGTCAGCCGGTCGGGCCTCATGTACCGCAGGCGAACTCTCCTGATGGGAGCAGTCGGAGCAGGTCCAAATCAACGACCGTTGTCAGTGAATTACTAACTTTCTTGTGATGCTAAGGTTCTTGCCAAGCGCAGCGTGACAGCAGGGCACTAATATTCACCTCAGTCAAGAACATCTCAAGCTATATTCGGCAAAACTCATAATATTTCTCACATCCTACGCACACAACTATCTACTTCCCCTGGATACACACATCCTTGGCCACCAAAAACTGCGCCTGACTTGCCCCATTGACAAGACAATCCATATTACTTGGTGCAGCCCATTTACCATCGTTTCCGCAATTACGCGTTTCGGAAAACCCGGGTGCATTGGGGCATTCGACTTCGGCACTCTGGCCGGTGAGCGTGGCGGGCCATTCGCCATCCGAGGGACAGGAGCGGAAGGTGCTGCGGGGGTGTTGGGTATATGAGAAAGGTTGAGTTTAGGAGAGGACGTACTTGATGAGGGTCTTGGTTAGGTTGAATTCTTTCGTGTCTTGGTCGATTGCCCAGAGCTGGAAAAACCGTGAGCGTTCAGAACTATGTCGAAGATGAGACAGCTTACCATAGCACCAGCGAGGTTCTTCTTCGCGATAATATCCATCTTTGCTACAAAGGAACTGCAAACGTATGAGCGATCGAGCCAACGCACAGAGAAAAAGACCTACAATTCACCGTCATATCCAACCCACTGATCGTCAAAAGTCAAATAATCTACCACGCTCCGTCAGCTTAACCACCCCACTCAATGCGTCACACGACTCACATCCATCCCCTGGAATGAAATTAATCCCCCTACCCCCCTGACTGTTCGCAATCTCCTGAATCTCCGAATAACTCAAATACCCTTTCTGAGCCGTACACCGTCCCGCAATCCCAGGCCCACCCGGACTCCCCGGTGTTGTCTTGGTCAAATCAGTCAGAGTCCAGACGCGCCCATAGAGGGGAAGACCGGCGACGAGTTGGTTCGATGGAACACCGAGGCCGAGGTAAATATCAATTGCGGCAGAAAAGGACCAGTTGGAGAGACGTTGGTCGTTGATGGGCGCTTGGTTTTCGACGACGGTGTCCCAGTTTCCGTAAAAGCTAGGCGGAGATTAGGTTTGAGAATGTGAGAGGGGGAGGTGGAGCTTACTCGTAGGTCATAAGGCTGAGCGATGGGATGTTAGTTGGTGAATGGGGCTGTGGATGGATTATACTCACTTGAACCAGTCGATTGACTTGGCGATCGTCTTTGGATGAATTAAGGCGATGTTGTTAGGGCCAGCCGGAGCGGCGATCGTCAAAATAAGTTCCTTTTTACCAGACGAGGCAGCTTCAGAATGAGCTGCGGCTCGCAACTCTTGCACTCTACAAACTTAACTCAAAACCAGAAGAAATTGACTTGGCGAGAGACTCACAAAGAATTAAAGTTGGCCTTGTCCGCGGATGTTCCACCACGGTCTGGGTTCCCGACATATTCCCAATCGATATCGATCCCGTCAAACTCGAGCTTGCGCGCCCATGCGATGGCAGAGTTGATGAATACTTTGCGGTTCGCGGCGGTCGAGGCCATACGGGAAAAGAAGGGCGTATAGTCAATTCCGCCGGTGTACTGCGATGGACGTAGACATCCCGGAAATAAATTAGTTTATCAAGGGGGGAACGGGGAGGTAAGGGGACGTATCATCGTTCATAGACCATCCGCCGACGGAATAGGATGTGGTGCAGCCTGGGTTGAGTTTCTTGATCCATCGGTTCATACGTAGGGAGAGGTCCTCGTCGTCGTATTCATGTGGGATGACTGTAAAGTTTTCGGCCATGAAGACGAATGCGTAATTGACGTGGGTGTAGAGGTAGGGGTTGATGTGTTCTGGCAGCTATCGGAACATTAGGAGGCGGGAAATTATGGAATAGGAAGACGTACGAAAGACGAGTCGTTATGGCAGGCCGGAGTCGAGGGGTCGAGACCGCGATATTGAGCCCAGTTTGAAAAGTATCCGACGAGTTTCCTGAGAGAGGCGTGAAATATGTAGGGAAGGGTGTTAAATAAATGTACCTGTTGTCAAAGGTTCCTGCGGGCGGCTTGAATAACTTGGACGTGTCGATAGAGGGAGCCTTGGGTCCAGCGGGCGGAGGTGGCGGGCCATCGTTGATCTAATAAAAATTAGGGACCGTCCAAAGAAGTAAGGAGAGAAGGCTTCATACGCAACGACTTTGGCAACGTTGCGAGGTTAGGCAGTACTCGCTAGTCGTTCCGCAGTATCCGTATTGACCGCAACACTGGGAATAGATTAGTGACTGGAGACGGGGCGAAAAGAAGTTCTAACCTGTGTACCGGGGCAGAGTGCACCTTTGGCTTGCGAGCCGCACATGCCTAGGAAAAAGCGATAAGTCCGTTACCACAAATGACGACAAACCAACTGTGATCACCGCCCTGACCCAAGACGACCGACGCAAATCCAAGCAACAAACTCGCGGTGTTAAGCAACATATCGAAAGATGGGGATGTTCGTTGATTTCCGACGAGACCAGGCAGGTATACCCATCTTGTTCCAGATGAGGTGATGGTCAGCAGGACAAGCGAGAGTGTTCCCGGGGTCCCCGAGGCCCGGTGATGTCGGCGTAACAGCCGAGCGCTTAAACGATCGAGGCCGACCGGGGTTTGATCCTTCTCGTTCTTATCCCCATCTCGGCTCGACAACTCACAACCACCGAGTATTAACCTCTGCGCCCCGGATGAAGTTCGATACCTCCCCTCTGCTATGGGCGTTTCGATGCTTGCCCGTGTCGCCGTAGCACTCGGCTTGGTCGTGGCCTGTATGTTTTTGGGTCCTTTGCCGAGTCAATCTTGAGTAATTGTTTTTCTTTTCTTTTAGCTGCCAATGCAGCGTGCACAAAGACCTACTCGGTATGTTGAACGTGGAGCATTTTCTCAATATTATTCTAATTTCGCTGGCTAGGTCGTCAGCGGCGACAGCTGTACCACCATTCCCCAGAAGAACAGCATCAGCTCTTACCAACTCACGAAACTCAACCCGACGCTAAACTGCGCTGCGCTCAGCATTGGCCAATCAATATGTGTTATAGGTGAGCCAGAATCCTGTAAATTTAAAAACGATCTGACGATGGTCATAGACTCGACGTACAATTGCCAACCGGTCTACACCGTCAAATCGGGCGACACACGTTCCAATATCGCGACCGCCAACGGGATTGATACAACGCAGCTTAGTTAGTATCTTTTTTGTGCGTCTTGACCTTCTGTCTAACATGGTTCATAGTCAACAACAACCCTCAGCTCGGAACCGCGTGTGCGATTCAGGTACGCCTTGTTTTGTTGCTACATTGCTACCGCTAACAGTTTGGATTTTTTAGGTCGGCCAAAACCTTTGCGTTGCGAAGCCCACCACGACAACCTCTTCTAGTGCGTTCCTCGATAGTAGTTTTGTGAGACCATTCTAATATAAACATAGCCACAAAGACGACGAGTTCGGCTGCTCGTAAGTCAGGTATTGTCAACTCATGGTACGTCCTAACGATCCAACCACCTAGCTACTTCGACATTCACATGCACAAAAACCTACACCGTCAAGTCTGGCGACAAGCAAGTCCCTTTTCTCCGTCCAACACATCTCGCTCACATCCCGATTCCCTTAGCTGCCAAGCAATCGCCTCATCCAACTCGATCTCATTCTACCAACTCACATACCTCAATCCCTCCATGAACTGCAACCTCCTCTCCATCGGCCAATCCCTCTGCCTCACCGCCTCGCAATACAACTGCCAACCAATCTACACCGTTAAATCAGGCGACACGTGCAGCGCAATCGCAACCGCCAACAAAATAACCGTCGACCAGATTATCGCGAATAATCCCAACGTCGGATCGACATGTGCGATTTCGGTTGGTCTTTCGTTGTGTGTCAAGGCAGGTGCGACGAGTACGAGCAGTACGGCCACCACGTCGAGCGCGTCGCCTACGAGTACGGCCTGTACCCGATTTACGACTATCCAGAGCGGAGATACGTGTGATACGATTGGTGCACGGGCTGGGATCTCGCGGTATTGGCTTGGGGTTTTGAATCCGACGATTAATTCGGCGTGTTCGAATATTCAGAGCGGGCAAGCGCTGTGCGTGGATTCAGCGGCGCATAATTGTGGGTCGGTTTACCAGGTGAGTTTGTCATTTTATACGTTTGGAGTCGAGTCGATGGCTTAGAGGCGGATAGATTACGGGGCAAGAAGGAGGTTGTCAAGGGATTGCGAACTCGCTCAAGTTGACGGTTGCGAATATGATTTCGCTTAATCCGAATATCAATTCTGGGTGCACAAACATTTATGTTAACGTAAGCCTTAGTTTTCGTCCTAAGTGGTACGGAGTTTGATGGCATTTTGTAATTATAGGAAGTTATCTGTACTGCGCCTAGGTCGACAACGGCACCGAGCAAAGCCTGCACCCGGAACTATTCGGTAAGTCTAGTTTTATGTGGAATGTTATCGCACTTATCTTGTCCTCGCAGGTTGTCCCAGGCGATACTTGTAACGGTAAGAGTCTCATCTATTTTTCCGACGTGTTCTCCAACCATTTAACTCGTTCATAGGCATCGCCGCCAAGAACTCGCTTACGAACCTACAGCTCGCTTCTATCAACCCCTCGCTCAACTGCAACACCCTCGGCGTCGGCAATGCTCTTTGCTCTTTCAGTCCAAGCCTATCGATTTGCCCGAAGCTGGTTCAAGTTGTGGCGAACGATACCTGCTGTAAGTCCTTGTGTCGATATATTCGCGCATCACTAGTTGATACGGTTGGGCAGCTGGTTTGGCGACGGCTGTTCAAATGTCACTCGACGAGTGGAAGTCAATCAACACGGGCATTAACTGTGATGCTCTTCAAATCGCTTCGCTCGTATGTTCCGCCCAGGGAAATGCTACACTCCCTCAAGCTCCCAGCGGAACAAACCCGACCGCTCGTGAGTTGACGACGAGATGTTTTTCAAGTGAGCTGACGTAAGCGTGCATTGATAGTTCCGCTTTGCGGCAAATACGACAAGACAAAACGATGCTGCACAATGTATTCTGCGACTGCGAGTTTGTTCGATTCGCCGCTTTGCTTGCGTGCGAATGTAGGTTATTTCAATGGTTCGGGTCAGTGCGGGGTTGATATTTTGTTTTAGGGATGCCAAGAGAATTGTATCGGCGATAGCGGGGTAGTGAAGCCGACCAAGTCGGACACGCCTACAGTAAGTCTCGCTCGCTATAGACCCAGACACGTACTGAGATGTCTGTGCTAGTATACAATTGGACCTACTACTGCGCCTGACCCGACACCTACCGCCAACTGTAACAACTGCACGTCGACTCAGTGCTGTTCGAGCTTCAATATATGCATGGACCAAACTGCCTGGTACTGCAAGTCGGCGAACGGATGCAAAAAGAATTGTGATACTGTAAGCTCTATTCAACTATTTTCGTTTGCCGAGTGGGACTGACGCTTCAGATGATAGTACAATTCGACAGAAGTGTTATTCCCTGGGTCGTATTATGATTCTCCGCCTTACTCGTTCCCTCTTGGCAATTTTAGCCAGTATGGTGGGAACCCGTGCGGGGCGTGCAATGCTACAAATGCACTCGGAACGTGAGTGGTGTTTGCGTTTGGATTATTGTTCCGCCTCGATCCATTCCGTAATAGTTCGGCCAAGGGACAATACTGCTGTGCTTACGGCAGTCGCTGTATGCCCCAAGTACGCGTCATTTTCGTACTCTGGCTGAACCTTACCTGAAATATTGCACGCAGGAATCCGATAGTTGTAAAGTATGGAACGGATGCCTGTACAACTGTCTCGACCAGGTGTTGAATAGTACAGCGTACGATGATTGTGATGGATCAGGGTCGTGTGTGTACTCGACGATTACGGTGTTGCAGCCGTGGGCGAGTGTGACGCCTGCGCCGTGATGTTTGTGCTCGAGAGGTATAACTCAATGGATCATATTTAACTTCGTAGAAATCCTCGGCGCGTTCAGCTAAACTGAAAGCGACCCCTGCCATGTGAGGCGCAAGATGAGCTCTTCGCCCGAGGATCCCTGGTGCCTGAGCCGGGCCGTTGTCGTCAGGCACCAGCGGTTGTAGGAGGCCGGTGCGAAGCGCTGGGTGAAGCCGAGACGCGAATAAGGTTCCCAGATTGTGTGTCGCATCGGACGGTAAAGGCCGAGCTATCGCAACGGTGGATGAGCGGGAAAGAACGGCAAGGGCTTAACCTGGCGTCACAAGGCTAAATGCGAGTAAGCTGATCAGGTCGAAATCCCCCTCTCCGTCGGGGTAGACGAGAAACATAAATATTCGCATCGGCTTGAGAGACCTAAGCGTATGGTTGCATCGTGGCAAGGCGCCCTTCCTCCTGCTACCCGTGCAGCAATATCGCCATTATTTTTGGTCTCGTACTCGAAACAGTACGTAGACAGGGACTGCAGGCCCTGGAATGCCAATATGGGGATTTATACATATTTTGTTCTTGTTATGTATCGTTTTTCCTCTACGGCGTACTTAGATGAGCCTAATTTCAATGTTTGATTCCGGCGCCAGTGTTTTGCCTTGAATAAGCTCTGACGATTTAGTCCGGCTGAAATTGTTGATGCAAGTGGCTCTGTTTGCGGTCCATCTTCACTATCTACTGATCTGCATAATTGCTGAATGTCGGCTCCGGTTGGGATCCAGGCTTCAAGTCTGGACCAACGTGCCACTTTAGTGCGCGAAAGTCTTCTGACTGAGTATTCTTCCTGCCTGTGTTTGTCAGCGCTACGTCTTATAAGTGATTACCCTGATCTACAATCACGATAGCTGTCGGAGTTGGGTTAACCGTGCACCGCTAATAAGAGCAGCCGAATAATTAATACAATTTATTGTTCCTTGTGAGCGCTTACTAGGTTCGCGAATCAAGATGGCCCAGGCACAAGCTATAGCCGGCACCCGGTAAACGCGGCCGAGAGAAGAATGCACACTTGTCTCATCAAAAGGTGATCCAAACTAACCGGGGGCCAGACCCCCGAGCCGAATACCACAAGAAACGCTGGGCGTCTACTGTGGTGGTTGGTCTTATAAAGCTGAACGCCAGGATCAGGCTTTGTCTCATCGTCTTGTAATACCTCGAGAACCTTCTACCAGCTTTTCATTGACACTACTGGCACGCGAAGCAATGGCGATTGGTGAGAAAGGCGCTGTACATCATGATCTGGGGTGGTACTCTCAACCACCCCGCCGCTCGTGCAGCCGAGTCCTTCTCGTTTCTTCACTTGTAATTTCGCTCGTGTTATCTACGCTTTCAGCCTTGAGTAAGCGCTAAAATGTTTATAGTATTCTACGTCTTGCTTACAATACCTTAACGTTAGTATGGGTAATGCCGGCGAAGGAGGTCAAACAACCAGGGTGGATTCGTGAGTGACTCCTATCCCCTCTGGTACTCTGGAACAATAATAGCTGAATTTTTCGACATGGAGCCTGGGGCGGGCGAGCACGGCTCAACCAAATTTCGCCAGATCGTAGTGTTCCGACGCGGAATGGTTGCGTTCCCAAAGCCTGGTGCAAGGTATGTATTATGGAAGTGGGCGGAGGATATACTTGATAACCCTATGCAAACCTTGATACAGTGGAACGAGGCCGAGGGTTCACAGTGTTGCATTAATAACGGTCAGATGCCTACTGTGATTGACGAAAAGTATGCTAATGCGACCAAGGTGAGTGAATCGGCTACAAGATTTGAGTTTTTATTTTATGTTTTCAAATAGGTGGCGTTTGACAATAAGTGTACGGCAGTGGAAACTGTCCCCGGTACGTATGATTCACACTGGTGGTCGGGTAACCTCCCTGCTCCTGCCATGGCTCCACCTGGGTGAGTGGGGATACTTGGAGTACTATCACGGTTAACACATGCAATCTCGACGCGCATATAGGCTCCAGTATCCATTCGAGTACAATCGAACTCTGAACCAGGTATTATTTGTGTGTAAGCGATCAGAACATAGATTGACTCCAGCAATAGTTCAAGATATCCGACCAGTTCATGAGGTTGCTCTACGACACAAACGTGCGACGCTCCGCACAGCCCTCCGAGCATATTTATTGATTATTCATCGCAGCGCGTTAGAACGGACCTGCTGTACCAATCCTTGACCGGTAAGGGCACCTTTGCGTGTGTTCCGAGCCGGGTCGGTCACTCAATGCCCTGCAACAGCTATGAATTTACGGTTCATCGGAGACGCAGCGGTTGTGAATGGTGGGACGCGGCCAGGTAATGCACCGTTTGTGTCTCGTCCAGCGTAGGCTTCATGTTTTAGCTGCCTTTATCCGAATATTAACTATTGGCTTGGTGTAGAATGCCAAAATGGTACCCGACTGAACTAGGGTATAGGTAAGCTCCGCGATACGGGGATATTAATGGAATTACTGAACTAACCCGGCACTCTTGTCTAGAATTACTGCGAGTAATGGTAGTATCAGGGTCGGGCTTTGGGACTCACATATATGCAGGCTGTGTGGCGCGCCATTTTGACGATTGCAGTGGAGCAAGGTTCCGACGAGTAAGTGCTAGGCTGGCGTTCTTGGAATATCATTACTCAAGTCTGCTTTGCGGCTATAGCCCGGTCGCTCGGTATATGGGTAATTATATTTCGATATATTTCCGGCTCAGCTCACAATGGCACTGCAGCTACTCAGGTACCAACAGGCCAGCCAATCCAAACCGCACAGTACCCAGATACCGTACGAAACCTGATCACCACGAATTCGGCGAGGATACATACCGGCGGTTTGGGTAAAACCTGGATCGGAATGAACAAAGTCTTCCCAGACAAATACACGCCACCTTATCCGAATATTCAGGCACGCATTCAACTCGCTTGCTACATATAACGTTGGTTGACGACCCCATATATTCATAGGTAGGATACGACACGCGGATGACAATGTGGCAAAGTGGAGGAGCGGGTCCGTTTAGCGTCGAAGCTGCATTTATCATTGCCACTCAGGTTAGTTTCTATTCATTTCCCTAAGCTAAATCTCATGTATATGATTGAAGGTTGCTGGCGTCAACTTCAAAGCCGTTGCAAAAGCGAGTTAGTGATCATAATATTCGGCGATGAGTAACGTATCTGAACAATGCACCACAGTCCAACAATCGGGTAAGATTGAGACATGGTAGGAACATATCATTACATATGGCGGGCATAGTTCTGATCCTTGGGTTCTTTTCCGCAGGTGGACAGGTGTTCTGATGCCTGGGAGGAATGTCCGAGCATTCCAATGCTTCAATGAGCAAGCAATTGCATCTGGAGAGCGCCTTTATGGAAGTGAGTGTTAATAGGTTGAAACATTTTCGTTTGATTGAATACATAACCCACTATAGAATATCAAGTAACGTATATTTACTAATTTGCGATTGACCACGATCTGGACACCCGCACACAGCTCTCCGGACCAGACGGGCAACACGACCCACGGTAAGCAAGAGTTTAGCAACGGGGCTTCCGAGGATACTGACGCTGAATGTAGTGCCGGAGTATATGTTGCATTCGTACGGGGTTACTCTCGACGACACACGCAATTCTGACATCCATGTTCCCAGGACTTAGATCCCATGGCGAAGCCTGATGCGAACGACCATAACGTATTTGTCATGGTAAGTAACAAACATCGACAAGCGGCTTGAGCTCACCCGCATCAACAGATAATACACGCTATGGATGGTGTGTTTGCATATACGCCAGCGTCTCAATTGGTTCTAACGGTATTCGACTCCTAGCAAACTCTGTTTATCAAATAGCAAACGACAATTACCTCCGCAACGTGGTTCTCACACCTTACACGCCATCCCAGGTAACTCTTTTCTCTTATGGTGTGCAAATCCGATCTGGCTGACAGTAATCGCAGGGCAAGAGCGATGCTAAGTTCTGGGGGCCTCAAGGCTCGAGGAACGAGGCGCCGCCTTTGCCTCCACCGAATCCTAACGCCAATACTCGACAAGTGTAAGATATATTTTTTTCTCTGCTGATCCATGTGACTGAAAGTTTTTTTGACAGTGCCGTAAGTCTCAACCGCAAGTGATAATTAACCAGCATTAACCCGTCACAACTTACACACAATACTGAATAATCATAGCATGGTAAGCCCCTTTTCCGCCCGTTGTTGATATCTGTTCAAAACTCAAGCTGTTCACAGCTCATGCCGGAATTTTGAATCGATCTGTTTTCCTCGCTTGGCTGAGGTCTGAAAATAGCGGGATGGCATTCCCAGAGTACACCCAGATCTCAATGCTTCACCTCGTGAGTTGGTGTCTGGCTTTCCCATATTGCGTGTGCCTGACGAGGATTATCCAGTACCTCCTCACGGAGGACTGGGATGGCGCAGACACGAACGACTGGCCGCGCAAGCGTTGGCTTAGCCAGTAGTGAGTACGACGCAGATAGTAGGGCTAGGTGCCCAAACGACGCGAGTTTAAGACGGGGTTAATGTTTGAATGGATGTAATGCAAATTTGAAATGAAAGTCTGAAATTCGATTGACGCCGAGTACGTTCGTAAAAAGGCCACTTAATAGGGGTTGTACCATGTCGTAGCCTGTGGGGACTCACAGAGCGCTAGCGGTTCAGAAAACTAATCATAAGAGAAACAGATTCGTGAAGATCGGGTGAGGTGTGACTAAATGCGTGCCCTGGAATCCGCATGGACAACCGAGTGTACTATTGAGATCCAGACTTCAATCGAAGTAAAATGGTGTTAGAGGAAGCGGCAAACTCACAAAATCAAAAACTGCAAGTGCTGAATTTCAGTCACCGCCTGGCTGATCGGAAACGCCCAGCGGCAAACACCGTGTCACGTGCGCGCTTGGTCTTGGACTCGTCGACCCCGCCACCAAGTTCCACCCGGCTACGACTCTCGCCTTGCAACGTGTTTTATACTCATGTCTTGCCCCTTGTATCCACCGTCGAGTGGGGTTTTCTACCCACTTGGAAATACGCCAGCGGTCTCCCTGACTCAGCATCTATCTCCGGAGCAACCCGCCGATATTCTTCTTCTTGGATGTGGTGATCCGCGCAACATTCTTTACACGCTCTACTCTGACGTAACTGTTTCTTCGAGTAAGCACCAAAACCATCTTACATATTCCTTTCCGTGTACTAGCTCAAATAATAACCCAGGACCACGCAAGTTGGATATTACGTGTTGCGATATTGAACCTGCCGTGTTAGGTGAGTCAAAGGTAGAATTTGTTTAACAAAGCCTGAAACCATGCTCTACAGCGCGAAATATACTGCTCTTTACTCTGGTTGAGAAGCAGGAACCTATCGACCGAGTCTGGGATATATTTTATCACTTCAGAATCGATGATCAAGGCATGGAACTCTTGACGCGCCAAAGCCAACGCCTGTACGATGATGCGCGAACCGTTGAGACCTGGCGTCAATCATCCTATGGCTCGTTCCTGAAATTCCTGGATACCCGTACACTCCGCGAATTACGCCGTCACTGGAGTAATTATGCCGAATTCCCTAATTTGCCCGCTAGTCGCCTTGACAGGCTCCGCCGCGAGCAAGCGCGTTTATCACAGTATATCGTTGACAACAAACCTCCGAACGCTGGCCCGTGCTCCTCTGCCGGAATGTTCTGGTTAGCCGCTGCGATACCCCTGGCCGGCCTCTATAGGCATTACTGGAAAACAGGGACCACATCCATGCTCCCGAGCGATATTGAAACGGCCAAAAATCTCAACCCGACTTTCGTCTACTCATTATCTGGTGAAACCTTCAGCCCTTATGAAGCCACCTTCCCCGAGGGGTTTCACATGGCCCACGCCTTCGCATCCATCACGTCGGACCCTATGGCTCCACAAGCCTCGGGTAAAACACCTTCTCCTGCAGATATCTATAAACGACAATTCAAGGCCTGGTGCGACGCTTTTCGGGCGTCCAGGTCTGTAGACTGCGTCACCATTCGCTTCTACGCCGGCGATGCTGTCTCTTTTTGTCACGCATTGGACATATACGCCTGCACAGGTTCTGCTCCCACACACATGTTTACGTCCTCTTGGTGCGCAGACTCAATCAACCTGGATGAACTCGCCGCAAGTGTGCCGCCACCAAATTTGAAATACGATATAATTGAAACCTCGAACATCATGGATCATCTCGGTTTTCTCAATCTATTGCTCATCACGCGACCCCTTTTAAAAGATAATCCTGCTTCTCAGTCCGTCTTATACACCGAACAATTCCTCTATTCTGACAATGATGGCACCCAGCCATTTTCGGAACGTATTTGTGCTACCATTCCGACAGTCTCCTCCCTCCTCGGTGTCGCCCCGCTTGCCTGGGTCTCGGGCTTCACGTCTCACTCCACCGTCCATGAAGCTCTAGCAGACTTCGCGCTGTGTCATGAACGTATTGCTTGGGTTGATCCTGTACGAGGCGATCACCACGCCAACTCGGACAGACCGGTCGTCTCGTTTGATGCGGACGACCTGGCGCGGATTCTATTCGGGGTATACGAGAGGATCTTCATATACGAGCAGGACGTCTCAAGACTGCCGCGCAACATGTCAGCAGGCAGGCTTCGTTCGATGGCACGCATTCATTACCACCGAGAAACCGTTGCTTCGCTATTCCAGCTCGTCAGGCGTCGCGTTCACCTCAAAACTGGTACCTGGGGCGTCGTTGTGGAGAAATTTCTCGATTCTGTGAGACGAGACCAAAGCCGCAAGATTGGAATTGAGTATTACCAAGAGCTGTGCACCCAGCTGCACTTGTACGGTGTACATACCGTTGACTCTCTCAAGTCCGACCCGCATAACCTAGTCAATCAGGCTCCTCTTGGCGTTTCCACGGACCAGTCAAACTCCATCCTATGTGTGGCGTTCACTATCCCTCGCGAGCGTCTACAGGTACTTCTTCAATACGACCCGACAGCGACAGGCCGGGCTACGCCCATGCTTCAATGCAACTTAGCAACGGAAGATAGGCGTCCGAACGCCTTCTCCTCGATACAGGCCATTTGGGGGAAACTAGTCACTAATCTGGGCGATAAAGCTAGTATTGAGGCAGACCCGCAAGGCACGAACGGAGAATCAGACTTGGTCGTCTTATTCTGGGCCCCGGCTGACATCGTATCACGTGGCAGCTCCCTTGCACTGGGTTTCAAGCGAACTCCTCTCGTAATTCCTGCCTATCGTGATATCCTTGGCCCAGAGCTAGAGCTTTTCGGTGCCCGACTAGATGACGAAAAATATATCCAGCGCTTTCCCTATCGGCCTGCTATCATTACTTCCGAAAATCCACCGACTGCCCGACATCCCGTTTTCCAGTTCTCGACTCCAAGTTTGGCCGAATCTCCTACGGCTGTCCAAGCCGTTACTGGTCAAAAGAATGATTCGAGTAGCGTGGTTTCCCTTACTGCTCGTGTCGAAATTACTTCTCCCGCGGAACAACAAACGCTCCTGGATGGGGCAAGCGTTAGCGCAACCCAAATATCTCCTTGCACCATGAAGCTTTCAGTTGCCAACCATGACCATATTGTCTTGTACTCTTATCCAATCCTTGGCATACGCCACCAACTTCGTGTCGCGAGAAAATCACATTATGTCGAAGTAGGTTCTCATCAATTTACTCCATGCATACTTCTGATTCAAGCGAGTTTAGATCATTGTACCTATCTCGGAACCTCTGGATGCTGGAGGTTACTCGCTGAATCGGACGCCTATTCTCCGGTACACCAAGTATAGCCCTTGGAACCTTCACCATATCCACCCCGACCGCATGCCACTCCTCAATGCCAAAGATCCCAAAAATTTCCCATGGATCAATAATCATACCGTATTACAGCACTCGGACCGGGAGAGAGCTATTATGAGTAACCGGGGTGATACCAAGGACGCCACTTCCAAGCTCTTTGCTGCGATCAAGGACACTATCCACTCGCTCCCCAACCACTATGCCGGTACCTGGGGGAAAAGGGACTCATTATTTGGTCTATGCGAAACCTCCGGGAAAGTTCATACTGTCCTCTTCGTTGGCGGACTTCGCCTCGACCTTGCATCGTTTACGATTGTGGTCGACGCAGCTATCATCCCGTTGCCCAGCAAGACGGAGAAGAAATTGCTTCCGTTGCTGCAAAAGCTCGAGCAAGCGAACCCCGTTAAAAGGCTCTCGGCGATGGGTGACGAACCGGCTGCCTGGAGAAAGCTATTCCCTGCTTTTATCGAACGCTCAAGGACCTGGTCCCACAAGGCGAACTGTGAGTACGACTCCAAGGGCAATATCCCAATCAGCGTTCGCCCGGACGAGAGCCCAATCTGTTCGTGTGGGCAAGGGATTGGCTTTGACGGCGCCGAATGGAAGGTCCCTGCGTGGAAATTCTTGTTGCCATTCGCCACCCGTGCCTCGATATCACCATTGTTCTTTGTCCCCTATATTGAAGACGCCTCGAAGTTGATTGAAGACCTCCAGCGTGGAATGGAGGGACCGACAGATGCGGAAATGGCAAGTCGTCTGGAGCTTACGAATAGGTGTTGGGGTTGCGGTGGCCCTGGAAGACCGAATTTACTGGTTTGTAGCAAGTGCAAGCGGGCCAGGTACTGCTCGACCATATGTCAGCGCCAGGACTGGAAAGCGCACAAGCAGAATTGCAAAACCCCTTACTAAAGTGTTTCTCGTTGTGAATTCACCGTTACTGCCTGAATAAAAATGGTTTCTACGACCTTCTGGTTGCGGACCGTACTTTGGGCAAGGGAAGGAGGATCGAATATTATTGAGGTTGACAGGGGCATCTATTCTGCTCTCGCGGTTATGCCGTATTAGAGATGTCTACATCTGAGTCATTAGGTGTGCGCGAATATCATTTCAGCCATGCTCTCATTGGTCGAACGCATATATCCCCTGAAATATCCACCTTACTCGCACCAATTGCATATCGGTGCTCGATGTGAAAGTTAGCTGCCTGTACATCAAACCACGTGCATGAAACTTGCCCGATATGCCCGATATCCACATCGACGTATTAGATATTGCGTAGAAAAGGTGCCTACCGCAACCAGAGTCTGCCGAGCGTAAAGTCCAGCCCATCTTCGGTGAAGGAAGAAAGTAGCGCCGAGTCGGGTCGCCCTGGTCCCGTCACGTGAGACCTCGCAACACCAACGCGACGACGGTCTCGTCCAAAAAGTTGTAATCATTCTCGTTTTTATTTTACCCGCCCACTCTCCGTTGAGAATCGCCTGCCTGTTGTCGTCTACTGTGGCCACCCGATCCGCGAGTCTCGCTCGCATCTCGGCGCCCCGGCTGCTATCCGTGCAGTGTGTCCCCTGGACGACCGGTACCTGACAACAACCCGGCCAAGGCGCCAGTGGTTCCCAGGCGAAGATACTGCGTATACTTCAATGTACCCCGGCTGACTTAAGATGTACTTCAAATACATACGAATCTCAGACATTAAAGACAAGTATGTTGATTGTAATAGCGCTGAGAACAAAGTGAAAAAGAAAAAAGAAAGATGCGCGTCCAAAGCGTTACAATAATACCTGATCCAAATCGTTTCCCTCGTCGGCGGAATCTGGGCCTGCTCCATTCAAGCTGCAATGAATGATTGCCCACGAAGTATGCCAAACTGCAGCCTTCCAATAATGGGAACAGTCTCCTGTGGGGGGCTAGGATCGATAGTTGGGTGTACATGGCAGATTCCTCGGGGAAGGCTACATCCCGGACGCGTGTATTGGATTCCTTGACGAGCACAAGTAAGGATGACCACCGAGTATGTTACTTAGTCATTAGGATGCGTGAAAAAATAGGTTTGGCAGAGCGATCCAACACGCGGCTACTAATCCATTCTCTAGGACCCGCGGGTGATACGACCAAAGACTAGGCAAGTCACTTTGTGAAGAGTCTTCCTCTCGCCGAGGGTGGGCTGGGTCAGATAAAAAGACATCTAGTGTGTGGTATTGTATTGTGCGCCTGTTTTTACAGTTGGATGGTACATCCCAGATGGGGTAGGGCCTTTGAACTTGGTGATCGGTGGCAAAATGTGCGAAATGAGGACGCGGTTGGGCTCCAGCAGCGGGTTTAGTCAAAAGCATATCCTCAGTTAATTGCGAGAGAACCAGAACGGAGAGGTAGCAGCGGGCAAGCGTTCGTGTCCATGAATGGCAAGTGATACTAGCGAGTCGATGCTCCAAGCGTGTTCTAGAACGTCCTAGTGTCTAATTGTACGTTTAATCATTGAAGTCGTTCGAGAGTGGGACAGATTGAGAGGTATTGGTTTGGTAAATCAGCTCGTGTACGACGGATTGCACAATTCTCACTCACTGGGAGACCACTTAGGCTCCTCTCAAAACCACCGGCTCTGGTGTGTGTTCTGTCCAACATGGCATGGCCCTGAGCGTGGTAACATCGACCATAAGCAGGGGCAAGTGGCGTGATGGGTGGGCTGGTTGTGACTGGCGTGGAGTCCAAGTACCGACTACTACAAATAAGGTCGATAGCGAAGAGCACAGCAAAGATCGTATCCAGGCTCTGGTGGGACCGGGGGAAACGAGAGAACCACCTTGTGTGGAATAACATTAGCTGAAGCAGCCAGTCACGTGCTACGACAAATTGCCACCACATGACCTTCGCCACTTACCACGGCCTTCCCACCACATCAGCCCAGATCCAGGTCCCACCGCACCATTAGGTAGCCCGGTGACAATATTAACTTCTTTGATACTTTATATAAACCATAGCGTCCTAGAGTTTCCACCCGGACGAGAAATATTCCCCCATTGCAAACTGGTTCGAGAGACCCGATCTACATCTGTAATGTGAGTATGCTTATGCTACTAGACAAATTTTATGGCTGGCCTTAATCAAACTCACAGTGATTAACATAAATGTCCCACTCGCTACACTGGTCGTCGAAAGCTCATTTCTACCCCCTGGGCAACACACCTCCCGTCTGCCTCACCCAAGATCTCTCTCCGGAACAGTCCGCAGATATACTACTTCTAGGATGTGGAGACCCACGACATATCCTATTCACACTCTATGCAGATCTCACTGTGCCTCAGCGTAAGTGGCCATTTGATGCTTGACATTTGATACCGTAATCAATTTACCCCTAGGACCACACCCGTTGACATTTACTTGCTGTGACTTGGACCCGGCAATACTCGGTAAGTAGACATATTGCTTTAAGTCACCTTCTAACCAACTTGCCAACGGTAGCTCGCAATGTTATTCTGTTAACTCTGTTAGATGACGGAGCACCAGTGGATAGCGTCTGGGATATTTTCTATCACTTTCAGATCGGCGACGTCGCACTCTCTCTGCTAGTGCGCCGTTGTCATAAGCTGCTCGCTATCTCATCCTCTCCTCAAAATTGGCGAGAATCACCCTATGGTTCATTTCTAAAGTTCTTTGATGCTCGCACACTGGACGAACTGCGTCGGCACTGGAGTCTGTATGCCGAATTTCCAAAGCTTCGAAAAGTCACACTCAACAAGTTTCGAGAGCAAAAGGATTATATCTCTACGTCAGTTTTGGAGCGTAGAGAGGTTCTCTTTGTGGCATCGCTCATGGCCAGCCGCTCGGCTGGACCGCTGCTACCGCGGGCGGTTGGTCCCGTAACAGAGGCACTAGTCAAATATTGGAAAACGGGGACAATACACCAGCGTCCCGAAGATATCAAGAAGGCTAGACACCTCAATCCGACGTTTATCTACTCTCTCTCTGGAGAAATGTTCAACATCCATTACGGCACCTTTCCCCAGGGGTCCCATTTCGCTCCCGTCCTTGCTCCCCTAGCACCGAAACAACCTGGATTCACGAGGATGCTACAATTCAATACCTGGGTACGAGCGTTCCAAGCCTCGAGAAAATCAAATGCAATCAATATCTGGCTATATGCTGGCGATGCGCTTGCTTTTTGCCATGCGCTCCGCGAACACTCCCGCACCGGTCGAGCTTCTACAAATATGCCTATCGCGCCATGGCGAGCCGCTCAGATTGATTTCAACCAAATTACAGCGGACCACACCCCTCCCTCCGCCTTTGACATCATCGATACTTCGAATCTCACGGACCATCTCGGTTTACTCAACATCCTGGTTGGAGCGCAGCCGCTTTTAAAAATACAGCCGGTGTCCCAGTCTGTTTTGTACACTGAATCGCTAATTCTTTCGAGCAAAAGCGTCACCGACTCGCTTCAATCTCGGCTCAAAACTACTATGTCTACTGTCGGTTTGCTCCTCGGGCTGATCCCACATCCATATCTTGCTGGTTTCACTACTCAATCGCATACCGAAGAACTCATGATGTCACCCGAGACCCACGGAAACTACCGCGAACGAATAGCTTGGGTGCACCCAGCTTCGGGAGACCCGCATTTTCGTAACCAAGGTCAACCACGTCTTACACTTTACCCCAAGGATCTGGCGGTCCTACTTGCCGACATGTTCGGGAACATGTTTCCTAACAAAAGGTTCCCCTTACGCTCGCTCTTCTTCAAATCATCTCCAATCGCGATGAGGGAGGAAAATCTACTTCAATATCACCACGGAAGTTTCGCCGCACTCTTCGAGCTTTTGCAGGACCGAATGGCCATCAGTGGTCAGGATTGGGCTCTTACTGCTCACTTATTATTGACTCTCGCTCACAAAAGGCGATGGTTTTCCAAGCGGGTAGAACTCCAGGAGTTGGCGCTTCATCTGTTTCGGCTGGCCGTTCAGTCTAGTCGATCTGTTAATCCCGACACAGAAGACTGGGGCATTTTGGACTTGCAAGCGATAGCATCTGATCAGTCGGCTCTATGCGTCGTTTTAACGATACCACGAAACAATTTGCGGGTGTTGCTCGAGAACCCGAGAGCTGTTGGCAGCTTCGCTCTTCAATGCAAAATGACCTCCAACAGGCGGCTCAGCCACTATACATCCATCCAAACTGCGTGGGGTCGATGTCTTTCTTCAGGTGATTCGAGTTCAGTCGTGATCCAGGAAGACCCTGCGGGCAGTAGCGGGAATTCGGGCTTGGTCGTAACATTCTGGGTGGCCGCAAACATCCTCGAACACCACGATGCCACGGTCGCTTTTGGGATCCGACCTACGCCTATGGCCTATGCGATTATGGGTCCTCTTCTGGGGCCATCGTTCGATTTTTTCAGTGCAAATGTGCATACGAGTCGACATGTACAAATTCTGCCATATCGCCCGGCTTTACCTGGAGAACCTCAGCAAACCTGGTCGTCGATATTTGATCACTCGGTTGATACTCCGCCTGTGGCTCGCGGTGCGGTTTTTCACGGTACAGTAACCTCAGGCTGGACTACGCCAAGTCAAATCACGTCACTGGCAGGGAATGTCGATGCTAAGGTGCCAAGCGTTGGTTCGAGTCACTCACGTCAAGGCAAGAACATAATTCGCGTGCGCCAGGTTGCTCCGTGTACCATGGAACTATCTATCCGCGGCCAACCCCACCAAATTTCCTACCCGTATCCCGTTCACAGTGGCTCCTGCAAGCTTCTACTGACAGGCCAGCAGTTGGAGGTAAGTTCGTTGTTGCGTGGGTTTGCAATTATCTAACAATTGAATATAGATGTCTGTTCCTTTAGCCGAATTACCGGACTATCACGGGCATATACTTAACTCGTCCCCGATGCTCCAAGGCAACAAGCACACTAGGCCCCGGAACATTCATCATATAAATCTCGAGCGTATGCCGATAATCGACCTCAGTGACCCTCAAAAGCTCGACTGGCTACCCAATCACCTCGAGATGCAACTCTCCGTTCGTGAAAAGGCTGAGATAGCTTCCACGGCTGGGCCATCCTCCGCAATTAAATCTTGGTCTAGAGTCAAGGAGTTCCTGGGCAATCGCACCCCATCCGAGCCAAACGTTTTATCTCCTCTAACAGAGCTGAAACGGAGCATCACGAAAATGATCTTGGCGTACTCGGGTCTGAGCGGTCGCTCGAAGAAAATGTTTTGGCTAAAGGAAGCGTCGTCTGATCCTTATGCTTGGGTGCTACCTCGAGCCTTACGTCTTGATCTTACGTCGTCGACCGTTATCCTAGACTCGGCCGCCATCTGGTTCCCTAACGAGATGAGATCAAGAATGATGTTTAATCCTGCAAACAAACAGAAGGATAGCGACGTTCTTGTGACTACTCTTGCCGAAGCCCTTGCATGGAGACGCCTATTCCCAGCATTTGCCGAGCGGTGTCGTACTTGGGCGCATCGTCCCGATTGTGATTATGTAACGCACCGGGAAGCTTCGAGCACCGGTTCACTCGATGCAAACCCTCTTTGTGAGTGCGGAAAGAGCGCCGAGGTTCGTCCGCCTTGGTTGAATGCTCCGGAATGGAAAGGCCTTCCACACCGCGCCACTCGAGTAGCAATATCCCCGCTTTTCCCAGCCCCATATCTCGAGAAGATTCTCGACGCCAAGCAACAAACTAGTCCGATGGCTAGTCCACAAAACAAGGATCCGTTTGGTTTGATTTCATCTCAAAAACGGGGCTATCACTCCCATTCTCGGGCGATCATAGACGGTCTGCCAGCATATTGTGTGCTTGGGATATCATTAAAGTGCGGTTCCATCGCTCGTTCATATCCGTTTAGGGGCTTCAACTTTGTGGATTTGTGTCGATTTGGGCGTAGGATTTGAAGGTCGAGTTTGAATTTTCCATGGCGCTATAGTCTGAATATATGCGGTTCTGTGACGAATTTGATTTTGGTATTCTGAACGATAGTTGCACAGTTGCAACCCTAGCTCGTGTATAGACTTCAACTGATAAGACTTCAAGATCAAAGATCAATTTACTATTGCTTGCGGTCATCCTTTCCGGGTCAAGTCAAACAGTGTGAATTGCCCAAATGCATGCAAGTACCCGATTCAACAGCATATAGACGGCTTGTACATTCAGGATCACATTACAACGTATCATTAGGACTTCCGACAGCCTTTCTTGTGTAGTTTCCAATCCAACTGTTGGCACGAAGGGGAACAGTATCGCGCCAGCTTGCACCCACTGCACGCTGCGAGGTTCGGTTTTCCGGCGCTACCACAAACCCAGCACGCGTCGTCGGACTTTTTCTTTGCCCGAGCACTCGCCGCCTCTGATGCAGACATATTCGGCTTGTACCTCATCGTCCCTTGAGGAGCGGCTTCAAGATACGACACCGCAAAAAGCGGCGATATCGCCACACGAGTCGCAAAAGGCAGCAAGCCTTTCCATGACGGAGTCTGCCACTCAGAACCATCAAACCCAACACCCTGCCCACAAGTACAAATCGGATTCTCGTCAGACTCGATCGAGAGAGGGATCTCGTCCTGGGCGGTGTATTCGCAGTTGGCATTGTGCAACCAGGTCCGGCAACGCTCCACAAAGCTGGGGAGGAGTTCCTTCCACATGGTTCGTTCGTGGCCGGTAGTTACAACCCGAGCGACCAAATTCTCATCTTGCAACATCTGGATGCTCGGTGCCAGAGCGGGAATTCCGTCAGACGATGGGGAAACTAGGGCGGCGTCGACGACAACGGTGAAGGAAGCAAGATCAAGACGAAGTCCACCAACGAGAAGGACGGCGTATATATCGTCTTGGTCAGATTCAGCGAAGCTGACAACTCGATTCCTTGCGCAGTGCTCGATAAGTTTGCGAACCGAGTCCTTGATGTCCACCAAGACGTTGGCAGACGGTGTTTTTGTCGCAGAGCTGCTACTTTTGATACGACGTTCTCGGCTCGAAATCTGCATCGCGGTATGAGTACTAAGCCAATCGAGCTTTGTCAAGTCTTCGAGGTCAAGGCGTGGCATGAGATCGACAGCAACGTGATGCACATTCCAGGGGCTATAAGCGTTGTTTCGGATGATTGGTGCACGGTCAAAATGATATCCACCCGAGTCGAAGGGTTCAGAAACCGGAACAATTATCTATAATTCAAGTTAGACTCATGCAGCATTTAGGACGGCCAAAGTCTCGGCGCACCTCGATATAGCGTGACTTTCGTGCAACTCGTAGTTTATATCCACCTCCCCGAATTGGATAAGGATACGGAACCGTGTGGTGGTGATTGGCAATCGACAACTTCATGGTACAAGGAGAAACCTGGGATGCAGCGACCTCGGCCCCGTCGAGAAGCGCCTGCTGTTCAACCGGCAAACCAATGTTGACGCGCGCAGTGAAAGAGACGACGTCCTCTGAGCCCTTGTCCGAGCCGAGGCCAGGTACAACCACGACGGAAGCGTTTGTTGGTGTCGGCTCGGTAGGGAGACTGGCAGAAGTCGCAAGTTTCAATGGCGCATCGGCCGCCAGGGACGGTCGATACGGCAAGAGTCGCACGTGCTGGCTGTCACCCACAGGCGCGGCAAACATTGCCAACGACTTGCCGAGCATTCCGCTAAATGCGCCAATCGCCCATGAGGTGCCTTTGAGAGCGAGCGAAACATATGTATCCTTGAACTGTAAAACGCGAGAAGAGGCCCAAAACATGACCACCAGGTCTGACTTGCCGTTGAAACCCCCGGAGTCTTCTTCCAGTGTGACAAGATCAGAGCTCGGAGACGTAGCACATTTGCCCCAGATGGCGTAGACCGACGAATGAGCGACCGAATGAAGGTTGCGAGCAGCCAGATGGCCTTCGAGTGTTGGGGTGCCACTCTTTTCTTTGTTCTTAAATAGTACGTCCAGCCGCTTGCGGGGCACGGTCAGAACAACGCAGAGCACTGGAGGAACACTTGGCCAATATCGATATATGTCGGAACAAGGGTCCACCGGAAGCTCCGTCATCCAGTCGGGCTTGAGCATGTCGACCGTGTGGATGTGAGAGAGGTGGAGGTGGAGGCAAATATCTTGATAGTATATGTTCGAAATGTGATTTTGATTACGCTCTACGAGCTCAAGGAAGCTGTCTGCGACTAGGTCCCAGTCGCCTGTTTTCAGATGAACACGTCGCTTGACGAGTCCCATCAATACGGCCATGGTCTCTCGAACGTAGTGAAACGGCAACTCGGAACTGATCTTGGACCCGAATATCATCACCTGCGTCTGGTCCCTCGCGAACATCTTGTCGTATAATCCATGTAAGACGCGAGCAAGATCTTGGGCATCAAACGAAGTAGGAGTCTTTTGCCGGCTTGCGTAACAATCGCCACCCGAAGGATCAACCCAAGCGACACGCTCGTGGGTCCGCTGAACGTGTTCCTCCGACAAGGTCAAATGAGTGTCGGAGCGAGTGGTAAAGCCCGAGACGAATGGGCGTGGAGCAAGTCCAAGAAGAACGGAAACGGATGGAACAGTTGCGCAGATCTGTCTCAAGAATGACTGGGTTATGTCTTGTTCTTTGGTTGAAAGGCGTGTCTCGGTGTATAAGATAGACTGTGAAGCAGGGATTTCCTTTAAAAGAGGCCGCGTAGCGACGAGAAGGTTGACCAGATTGACATGATCCATGAGGTTGGAAGTGTCAATCACGTCGAAAGTGGTTGACGCGCTAGCGTTCAGCCCGTCGAGGGTGATTTGAGTGGCGTGCCACGCAGAGGCAAATACCCCGGTGACGGGGTTGCCGGTGGATGCAAACAAACTCAACGCACGACAAAACGCAAGGGCCTCGCCAGAATAGAACCGAAGAGTGATTGCCTCGGCAGCTCGTGAAGCCCGAAACGCGTCCGCCCAACCACCAAACTGGTGTTTCATAACATCGACGATCGCAGCCTCTGTTCCTAGGGTAGCCGAGTTTGCAGTGTCCGAAAGGATAGGGGTTATAGCCGGGGCGAGATGAAATCCGCCAGGAAATGTGCTGGGGTGGATATTAAACGCTTCGCCCGACAGTGAGTAAACAAACGTCGGGTTGAACTGCGTCGCGGTCGGAGCATTGTGATCGCGAGCAAGTAGAGTCCCGGTCTCCCAGTACCTCTTGAAAAGGTTGCTGATCGGCTTGGCGGCTTGAGCCCAAAGCATACCGGCTGCGAGACTCGGAATTATGTTCTTGTCCGTGCTAGATTCGGAAAGCTTCAAGTGCTCTTGGGACAGTTTCTCGAGGCGATTGGATGGGAGGTTGGGAAAGTTGGCATAGCTTTTCCAGTGGCGACCAAGTTCGACTAGGGTACGCGTATCAATGAACTTGAGGAACGAGCCATACGACGACTGGCGCCAGGTCTCGATATCGTTCGCATTTTCGTACAATTTTTGGCTTTGACGCGTGAGGATGCTTGAGGTTTGGTCGTTAATCTTGAAGTGATAAAATATGTCCCAGACGTGATCGATATGCACCTCGTCTTCAAGAAGAGTGAATAGTAAAATGTTTCGAGCTAGCGACTGTCATTAGTTTTGACAAATAGACGGGATAGCATGGGAAACTTGCCTAGAATGGCAGGTTCGATATCGCAACAAGTAATATCCAACTTTCGAGGACCTTATCCAAAAATTACATAAATCAGGCCAAACAACGATCGATAAACGACCCACCCGAGGACGCGACTACGTGGGTTGACAGCGTGAAGAGGATGTTTCGAGGGTCTCCACAACCAAGAAGAAGTATATCGGCCGATTGCTCGGGAGAAAGGTCTTGGGTAAGGGAAACAGGGGCTGTGCCTCCGAGCGGGCGAAGAAACGTTTTTGAGGGCCAGAGTAGCGTGTCCGACATGGCTGGATGGAAGAGGTTGAGATAGAATTGACCCGGATTGAAGTGCGCTTACCCGTCGAGAGGAAGTTACGAGAGCCTGAATGAAGGGAAAGGCGCGTGGTTAGCTACAAGGTTTGATCGCGGAACCCGGTGCATCTTACCGCGATACGATTACGATTCGTGTAGTTCAGTTACGCAGTAGATGAGATTGTTAGGAGACGGATGGACTGCAAGGTGTGGAAGAGAGTAGGGTTAGAATCGAACCATTCAAATCTCACAATTTATGTAAAACATGTTTTCGGCCTAGGCTCGGCCCGTCCAACGGGACCAATTTAGCGCCTGGGTAACTGACTTGTCCTAAAGCAGACGGCGCCAGCGGGAGGCTTTAGGTTAGGTGACCATCACCTTGGCGCTTGATCTGCGAAACCAATCGAGCAAACGGGTCGGATTACCATCAAAAACGCAACGACGAGGGCAGTCAAATTAGGTAAGTCAAATACTGGGTGGGGGGACCCTATCACGATAGAGGCAAAAAGAAACATTTTGTAATTGGCTGAGTCAGCATAGCCAAACATCCCGTAACAGACCATTGCCCGGACCAAGGTTTCGTTCCCGCGCTCTAGTCCGCGTCGTCTGAGCTTTTTACGGGATTTTATAAAACTTTCCTATGCACCGGTGACCAACAGTGTATTCTAATCAGTATTTTCCTGCAGGTCACCTGTACAAGAGCGGAGGGGCAATAAAGTTGCGTGGAGCTTTGTGGAAAGCACGAGTTCAATCTGACCCTTGCACTAACAGGAATTCAATGGAGGTAGATGCAACCCGGTCTCAGAATATATTATAACAACAAACCACGCCTGGTATAATAAATTATGAGAACTCAGTTTCCGGTTCCGACGGAAACACTCCCGTGGTGACAGAGCTGCTCAAGGCACAAGCAGGGCAAAGATCGCGCCCACAGCGCATACAATGGAATTGAAGCTTATCAAACCGCACGGTGGGGGGTGAAATTTCATTGCGCGGGTTCGGCTTTAGTAAAAAATATCGCAAATATAACCGAGCCCGTTTAAGATTGAGATTCAGGACGAGTGCAGTATGTACAACCATTTCAAAAGAGGTTATCGAAAAAGTCTGCAATCCGATACAAGACCTTCGATTTTTTCCTATCCAGCTCACCCTGTAGCTTATGAATCCTGCGCGAAAGCTCGTCAACTTGAGCCGTGTTTGAGTTATCCTGCAGCTCCTGCTTCGTCCGCTCGATATCACTCGTCAGGCGGGCGATTTCGGCCTGGTCGGCCACGCGGCTTCGATGGAACTCCTCCATCTGCTTCTCCCTCATTGCGCGCTCGCCTGTCAGATCAGTTTTCAGGGAGGCTATCTGGCCGAGAAGCGTTTCCAGCCTTTGTTGCGCTTGTTTCCTCTCTTCCTCGAGCTCTTGTTTCGCCTCGTAGTCGCGCTTTTGCAAAGCTTCCTGCATCTCCCTCTTCAGCATTTCGATCTCGGCCTTTTGCTTTTCGATGAGTTTCTGCAATTCTTCGTTGAGAGTTTTTCCCGGGTTGGTTTCCGCCAAGGGTACGCCCGTCGCCAGAGCCTCACCCAAATACGTTGGTAGGGGCTTGTTCTGCATGATCATACGGATAATATCGTGCGCACTGTCGGCGCCTCGTGAGCGTATGTAACGCGCCATCCGAGCACCTTTGGCTAGGACCGGCTGGAAGAACATCGGACTGTTTTTAAGCTCTTGTTCGCGAGCTAGCTCAGCCTCTCCAGCCGGATCTTGCCACATGTTGGTGGTAATGACTACGTTCTTCAGTGCGTCCGGTCCACACAGCTCTCGGAACACTCGAAAGTTCCGACGAGAAACGCCGCCGACACGGTTGTCGGTAATACGATGCATGTATATGATCCCCGACAGCAACTGGTTTTCGTTGTGGCTACCATACATATTAGTCAATCCCTTAAGTCATTAATTCACCAACGCCCACCTTAGTTTGAGAAATTGCCCTATCCTCTCGAGTATTTCAGTATCCGAGACGTTGGTATCATCGAATCCAGGAGTGTCGATAAGCTGTATCTCCCTCCCGTCAATCTTAAATCGTGGAGCTGTCTCAACCTTTTCTGTACAAGAGGATTGCAAATGGCCGACAGGAAGATTTGCTCCACTAGCATCATTGATGAACTACGTATCCACAAATAACGTCAGGATAAAGCACTCCGCTCTGAACATTAAGACTTACGGTCGACTTGCCAGTTCCCGTTGCCCCGCATATACTAAGATTTAGCATTCGTTAGAGTATGCAAACGGTGGGTATAGGTTGCTCTTACGCGATGAGCAGAGGTCCCGAGTCGTCAATGGTCATACCGAAGTCGCTGAGTGGGTTCGAAGGCCAGGGAAGGGGAAGGTTGGGGCGATGGTTTTGCCAGAGCTCAACGTGCTATTTATTCATGCCAATAATAGGGCTGTGCACTAACATTCCCATGTCACTTAGGATCGGGGAATTCAGCCCCGAGCTAAGGTAAAGCTATGACTCCACTTTGCCACCCCCAAGAAAGGTAATCCGCAATTCACTTGTGGCTTAAGTTCGTGCACATGCTGCGATGCTTCTTGATGGAATTTTCTACGGAGGATGTCGCATTGAGACATTCCGGAGGGGCGCATATATCCGTGATACTGGACTCGATGCATTTGCTTAATACCCATCCAACATAATAGTGACTGCCCCTCACACGACACACTGCAACCGGCCATAAAGGTCCACAACATACATAAGAGAGGCTTGAGCTATTTACAATTTATACTTCGGAACGTAGAATCCCAGGAAGGTACAAAGGAGTCTGCATTTAAGCCTCGTGCCTACACCGCCAGTTCGCGGGAGTTAAACCTTTTGTTCAATTATACATCCGAGATCGCGAATATATAGCGCATATCCTTGACAACTGCGAACGATGAATTATCACTGCCTATTGGCCACCGTGCATAGATGCTACCCTGAGTACCAAGGCCGTCAGAGGCTGTTTATTAGTGCCACTAGACGTAATGCTGTTCCTTTATGATCCCCACGACGTTCTTTTGCCAAGGTTCATAGCGCGCGAAGCCTCAGGTGCTTCCCAAATTGGCTTGCAAGAAGGTTTGCCACCCGGAGAGGGATTCTCCGGGCATGGCAAACATCCCGGCGCAACAACGCTGCCCCTTGTCTTTGTTAAGGTGCATGCTTGCCGAACTTATCTATAACAGGTGAGACCGGTCAATGCTGTGCATTGAGGGCGCAGCTCCGCTTCCATTGTCGAACCGGGGCTGGTCAATCGCATGTCACTGCGCGGAATTCTACGACGCCACTTTTGCCATTCTTCAGCAAACCCAAACTTCGCGGAACCTGCACGCTAACCAGATATAAGGACCGCTCCAACTTCCGGTGGATGGCCACTCTCAGTTGACACCCATATCCAATCGGACCGGACGAAGTATGGAGGACATCACTCCCGCGGCTCAGCGTCTCAGCGGCTCCGATACAGTACCAACCGTACTCGACACAATCACGTCTGGACTTGGGGACCCGTCTGATATTCTATCCTCGAATATACCAAGTCAAACAGCAGACCTGCCGCTACGAGCAGAGTCTCGACCCCCCAGAAGAATCCTGTAAGCACAAGATATACTTTGCAAGTAGAGGATCTAAACGAATCCACAGCTTAATGGGCCTCACCGGAGCGGGAAAGTCGACCGTAAGCGATACAATTTCACACTGAGCAGGCATGCTAAGAACGTTTAGTTTATTAACAGGATTGCTGGAAGTGACCTAGCAGTTAGTACCGGGCTTGCATCGTGCACACAGCAAGTCACGTCGGTCCCGCTTGAGCTTAAAGACGGTACTTCAATTGAGCTGGTTGATACTCCGGGGTTCAACGACTCGCTACGATCAGACATTGAAATACTTGAGGAAATAGCCACAACCCTAAAAAGCTGGTACGTGACGTACGCTCCAGCTTGTTCGACGCCTTCCTGACCCCATCATTAGGGACGAGGAAGATCCCAATATCTACGGCATCATATACATACATCGCATCTCGGACGTGAGGATGTCCGGCTCCTCGTGCAAAAGTTTCTCCGTGTTTCTTAACATTTGTGGCGAGGAGGCGATGTCACACGTCTCAATCGTGACTAGCATGTGGGATACTGTCTCCTCTGAGCAAGGTCAGGCTCGAGAGGTAGAGTTGCTCCAGAACCCGTTGTTTTTCAAGCGGGCCATCGATTCCAAGGCTCAAATATTTCGAAACGACAACCCCCCCGACTCGGCTCTTGAGATTCTGTACAAGGCCATTCAACCAAGCCCTAAGCGACTTTTGATTCAAAAAGAGCTATCGGACGATAAAAAGGACCTGCTGCAGACTACCGCTGGGATTGAACTGGACCGAGAAATGGCTGAAACGCGAGCGCAACACGAAGCTGTGCTTTTGAAGATCGATCAAGAGTACATTCGAGCGCAGCAGGAACAAGATGACGAGACGCTCGCAGAGCTTGAGGCGGAGCGCGAGAACATTAGGCAGAAGGTGGATGGGATCCAAGCTCTGGTCGATCGGCTGCTGGAACGTAAAGCGGCTTCAGGGTCACCCCAAGAAGAATACGCTATGGACCATCGACATGAACGGGTTCTGTGGGCTGGGGGTCCAAATACGGCACCTGAACAATTGGACCTGCTGTCGGAGATTAAGGGCTATTTCATTGCGTGTCTCCCGAAGGTGATGAAACGTGGATGGTTCCGTCGTGGCAAAAGTAGGAGCCTGGGCGAAATGTAAGTATATCCTATCATTCTGATATCTTCTTGCCTAACACCTTAACGTTGTTGAAGGGCGGAAGATGCATCCGATATAAAGAAACTGGTCCCTGGGAGCTCGCATCAGGCAAGTTTACCCAATTTCGCCGCCTTTTCATTGCCCCTAGCATAACCCTCACGCATGGCAGTCTGAGCCTAGCACCCCTGGCGCAACGTCCACGAGGCCCGTTGGAATTGCTAGTCATGTCAGTCTGGTCCCTCAGAATCTCTAGACCAAGCGTGTACTAATATTTTACGTAGGAGGAACCTGCCGCGCAAGAACGAGCACAAGAATCTATATCAGAGCACAAGGGGATCGGAAACATTTTTTGTAGTTAGGCAACATGTATGCGGTTATAAAGAAGGTAGCGCAGCGAAGAGTTCAAGAGTACGCGTTTGAACTGTGTTCAAGGGTATAGACACATGTTTGCAAGAGGTCACTCTGCATACTGCGGATGTCGTAGGGCATAATTTAAGTCCATAATTGGCCGGGTAGGATAGAACGTTTGGGGCATTGGAGCCCCCCTCTAGGCACGATGTAGCCTGAGTAGTAAAATAGACAGCAATTCAACACGTCGAGTCGTGCAAGGTAAGCTAACCCCACCCAGAGAACCGGACGAAGCGATACATCTGGCTGCGGGGATGCTCATGGGTGAATACTCTAGTCTTGTGGCGACTACGTGGTCAATTAGTGACCAAGATGCACCACTCGTTGCTCGAGAGTTGTATACATATATGCTGGACGGAGGGCCAAATAGTCGCAGAGCTGCCAAAGCACTGCATTGGGGTGTTGGGAAATTGCGAGGACAGATTGGGGAAGGGGAGTTTTTGCGATGGGTCCCTTACATCCACCTGGGTTGTTGATAAAACGAATGCGACCTTGAATGTATTGAATGTCTGTAACGATCCGGGCAACCTAGGGCTTTATCCGCATAATGGCGTGCCGGCGCCAAGCTCAGGCACGTTCATTCGCGTTGTATCAGTCGGCACAACGGCGACAGAGCACAGGTATATCGGAGGATAGAGGGACCTGGCATGCGTGATACAAACGCTAAGGCACCCAAGAAGCGCTTGAGAGCAACAGAAACTGTGTCCAAGGGCATAGACGCACGTTTGTGAGGGATCGTTCTGTATCCTGAGAATGTCGTAGGGCATAATTGAAGCACGTAATTGGACAAATAGGACAAAACGTTTGGAGCATGCCCTCCCCCTATGCAGAATGTAGCCTGAGCAGTAAAAGTAGCCAGTAATTCGACACGTCGAACCACGAAAGGAAATCTGACTCTACCCAGAAAAACGCGCGTAAATTGCAAAACAAAAGAACCAAGCCTCATGCCGCCCTGCAGCCTCAACACCGCCCACAGACTCCTCATGGCGCATTTTCTCACTCGAAAAAAGGCTTACCCCAACCGAACTAACCCAAAGCTATCACATGGACCAATCGAGACAAAGCACGTGGGACCCCATGACCGCCATCAAATCCAAATCCAAATGCGCCACACTCGATTGATCACATGACGTGAGGCTATATCATCCCCCAGCTCCTCCCCAACCAAGGCTCTCCATGTCTTTTCTCCTATGATGAATAGTTCGACGTGCACGCCTACGCCTATTGTCCAAATCTACCGACGAGTTGTATCTGTGATTAGTGCTGGAGGGAGTAGTGCAAAGTGGAGAGGCGGGGTGGGGAGCCCGAGGCGGTTGTGGCCGCGGTGGAGATGGGAGGGACGAGGGCTCCAAACGGCCGCGGTCGAATCGCTCGACTCGATAATGCGGTGGCCGGCCTGGATGTCTCTGTCTGCCCTCCAACCCTCGAACGTGGCTCGCCCCAACCAACAGAAACGTGCGGTCAAGGCTAGACGCAGGCCAGACCTCAACTCGACGGTCTATCGGCTTATGACCAGTCCTGCGCTTTTCGATCCTGTGCGTGCGCCGAGGAATAAGATTGTCCTTTGCCATGGTGAGTTTACGACTTGAGGTTTTTGATTGGGGCTGACGAAATGGGAAGGCTTGTATGGATTTGATGTGCGTGGGCCGAGTGCGTTTCCGAGGCTGCAGTTGCATTATTGGTCGAATGTGCTGGACGTGTTGAGGGGCAAGGTTGGAGCCGACGTGGTCGTGACGGGTGTCCCGGGGTAAGTCTCTCGTTCATCTCGACTTGGTCCAATGGCTCATGTACGACTCTAGCACCGGCTCGATCCAAGACCGGGCCAAACTCATGCACTCGGTCCTCTCTGAACGCGTCCCAAACCAGTCGATCAACTTTATCGCGCACTCTATGGGCGGACTCGACTGCCGCCACCTCATCTCGCGTATCCAACCGGCCGAGTACCACCCCGCTTCGCTCACCACCATTTCCACACCCCATCGAGGGAGCAGTTTTATGGACTGGTGCGCGGCGAATATCGGGATTGGAGAACTGAGCGAGGCGGTGGAAGAAGCGGCGGGCAAAGCCGGTCAACGCTACATCCCGCCATATACGCTCAACGCCCCGCTGTTGTCCCGACCCAATACGCGATCGGATGCTGCCAAGTCGTTGTTGGCCCAACTCGCGACTTTGCCGCAGTCCCTAACGACGATGCTTCTCGCCTTGTTGGATTCACCCGCCTATGCGAACCTCACGACCCACTTTTTATCAACGTGGTTCAACCCGCAGACGCCGAACGTCGACGGCGTCAAGTACTTTTCCGTCGGGGCCCGTGCGCCATCGGACATGTCCATCTTTCACCCGCTCTGGTTACCTAAAACCATTCTCGATGCGGCCGAAGCTAAACACGCCGGCCGAACGCCCGAATGGGGGAGCGAAGAATCCCGAGACCGGCCCCGATGGAGCGGGCACGACGGCCTTGTGAGCGTCGCGAGCTCCAAATGGGGGGAATTCCTCGGTGTGATTGAGGGTGTTGACCATTGGGAACTGCGTGGTGCCGGTTTGCTCCGACCTGGTGCGCACTCTGCTCATGGAGGATGGACAGAGTGGGCCAAGTCGTTTGGGATATGGCGGGACGAGCGTGCGCGGGAGACAGTTGTCGAATCTGTTGATGCGAGTGAAGAGGGCAAGAAGCGGGCGGCTGTGACTGCTGCGCTCGATTGGGTCGTCAACACTGTTTCGTCGTCGCATGCTGCGAATCCGGGTGGGGAGCGCGATCCGAGTGTGGATGAGCAGAGGCGGCGGAGCGAGGCGAGAAAGGAGGGTGTGCCTGTGTGGGATGTGGAGAGATTTTATGTTGCACTTTGTCGGAGGCTTTATGACGAGGGGTTATGATTATTGTGTTTTTGATATGGTATACCCTAGTACTCTTAATTACGATATCTCAACACGATTCAAAAATAATGCATTTTTGCTGGATTTTGTGTGATGACGTCAGACGGCTATTTAAAGTTCCGTTGATCCGTGTGCCGATCGCCGAGCGGGTTCACACGCATTCATCCAACGTTTAATTCCAACGACGATGCCTGGCGAAACGATGCGCGCAATCTTGGTCAAGAATCAGGGCGAGTCTCCAGACGACCTGTACATTGGGGAACGGCCGAAACCTGTCCCAGATGCAAAAGAGGTGCTAGTCAAGGTTTGTCCTCCTCTTTCTGATGTCGGGTTTTTGTCTTACGGTTACTAGGTTGTTGCGTTTGGGGTGAATCGGATGGATATTATGTATGTCGGTCCTGGCATATAGGGTTCAATGGATTGAATGGGTATAGGCAACGCAAGGGAGGGTATCCTGTCCCGCCTGGTGCGAGTGATATACTCGGTGTCGAGTTTTCAGGGATGATCGAGCAGCTCGGAAGCGAAGTTACGGGATTGAATGTTGGAGACGAGGTTATCGGATTGGCCTATGGGGTACGTCGCGTCCTTTACTTTCGACTCGTACCGACGCATTGTAGGGAGCATATGCAGGCGAGTCATGGTTCGACTTGGCCGAATACAATCATAACCGATTCGCCCAGAATACCTTGCGCTCTCTGCTGGGAACATCATGCCTAAACCAAAGAACCTAACCTGGGTTGAAGCGGCTGGTATACCCGAAAACTTTATAACCGGTTCGCCTCGTCCTTTTGTACCCCTTGGTGCCAGGTTTTGATGGCGTTACTAGCATTCCAAGCGTTGATAAAAATCTGTGAACTCCAAAAAGGCGAAGACGCGTTGATCCATGCGGGCGCGAGCGGTGTAGGTGTTGCTGCGAACCAGCTTGCGAGTTTTTATGGCGCGTACGTCCACCCATTACCGCTCTATCCTATCTGCTTAAATTGACGCGATGCTGGATGTAGGAAAAACGTCATCACGACCGCATCGTTTAAACACAAACTCGACTTTTTGCACGATATGCCGAGAGGATCGACACATGGGATAAACTATCGGGAACAAAATTTTGCGGAAGAGGTTGCCAAGATTACAGGTTTGTCTTCATATTTGGGATGTATAAGGTGTTGAATAGGGGTGGGTAGATGGTCAAGGTGTAAACGTTATTATCGATTTTATCGGACCGGACTATTGGGAGAAGAATATCGATTCGATTGCAAAAGACGGAAGGATGGTTTTGTTGGCTACTATGAGCGGTACGCATATATCCCCCTTCCATCCCATATTCAACCATTATAACGTAATTCGCAGGTGCTATAGTCGAACAAATCAACCTCGGTAAAATCCTATACAAACGCGTTCGAGTCCAGGGGTCCACTCTGCGTGCGAGGTCTCCCGAGTACCAAGCCGAGTTGATTGGGAGGTTTTGGAAAGAGTGTGGAGATGCGTTTGCGAGTGGGGATTTGAAGGTGTATATCCACAAGGTGAGTGTTAGCCGTTGAATGCGTTGGGAAGTGTGGAGTTGATGAGGTGGGAAGAAGAGGTACAAGTGGGGAGACATTGCCGAGGCGCATAGGGAGATGGAGGCGAACAAGACGATGGGGAAGATTGTTGTCGAGATCGATTAGTGAATGCGCGGAATGGCATTTCGCGATTTGGCCAAGTCGGATAAAATCAATTTGTGCAAACATCGACATACAAACTACTATTCTTGCGTCAAAAGGAAATGAGCCCCCTTCTTTGCCTTCTTGGATACAGTAGAAGTAGCTGAGTCGGCGCTATGCGTGGCCCATGGTCGCTTTATCGGGCGGAAATGGCCGCTCACTGCCTTGGACTGATTCAAAAATGATACTGACGGCCTGCGTGTCGGCCGCGACCACAGTGGCTCACGCGGCCCGGGGCTGGGCGCTTTGCGCAAATAATCGTACAAGTTAGATGCCGATACAGTTGTTAATTAAATGTACACTCACATTCCACGGCTCGAAGCTGCGAAACGGCAGACTTGTCCAATGTTTTGGAAGAACCTGG
>WSTG01000072.1:0-36436 GCA_019616325.1 Ceratobasidium sp. 394 | reverse complement strand
GAACAGATGCAGCGTGAACAGGCGGCTGCGATGCAAGTTATGGGTACTGCGGGGTATGGATTCGGAGCGGGTATGGACGAGGCGGTGGATGAAGATGGTGCGAGGAGGCGGAGGGAGGCTGCTGAGAGGGTGAGGCGTGCAAGGGAAGAGGTGCGTTTTCTCCCATCTCTTTTCGAGAGTGGATGTCTGATTTTGGGTACAGGAGGAAGACCAGATTCGGCTCGCGATGGCCGAGAGTTTGCGGACTCATACGTCGGGACCGGTGGTAGAAGAGGACGATCCGGATTACTTTGTTACGCCGCCGTCGACGACGAGGCCGTTGCCTGGTTCGTTCCCAGCCGACTCTGGTGCCGGGGGGAACCGGCATTACGATGACGAGGACGCCGAGCTGCAAGCTGCGCTCAGGGCAAGCTTGGAGTCGTCTGGGCAAGTGAGGATCCCAAGCGAGCCGCCAAGACCTGTGCCTGTAACATCCGCACCTGCGCCTGGCGCTGAGCCCTCGGCGCCTGTTGCTTCACGCTCGGCGCCTGGCCCCGCAAGCTCGGACGATACCGACGAAGAGGGAGACGACGAGGAAGAAGAGAAGGCGCCTGACCCGGCGTCCAAGGCTGAAGTGGCCGACGCAGAAGAGTTGAGACGGAGACGATTGGCTCGGTTCGGGGGTTGAGACGGGTGTATTTAGACTAAAGGAGATAACAAGGCCGTTGGCTGTGCTCGGGCCGAAAGTGGAAATCTGAGTGACCTTGTGGACAGACTTGCTCCATTACGCAATGAGACAACTTCTCTCCTGCCCCCACATTGTACTTAAGAGTGACGATGCCGCCCCATATTCTCGAGTCTACCGCTAGCATGGTGTTTGGATCGACTGGTATCCTTGCGTTTGATCTCGTCAACCCATTCATATCGAGCCAACCGACGCCGCCGACAACTTTTGCAGAGACGCTCCTCCTGGATTCGACGTCATTCTTGCGTGGGCTGTTGCGAACGAACCAGACGATCCGGTATGCTATTGCAACGGCAGGACCAGTAACGGTCATCTCTCATCCTGCGACATCGCGAAATGCTGCGGTTATTCGGTGGGCTTCGGGCGCAAATGGGAGGCGTACTACAATCGAGACTGAAGGTGTGGTTATAACTCTCGACAGCTGGCTCAAGGTTACCGACTGGGGGTCGACCAAGGTACTTCGGGAGTTGTGTGTTGTGTATGAGAGTGGAGCTGATGGGTGGTGATAGCGTTTTCAGCGGTATGGGCAGCAGCCCTGGATAAAGTGGACCGAGAGGCGGGGACGCTGGCAGGTACGTTGTCCTCGCTGCTTCGCCCATTCTCCACCCTGCATCGGACGCCGTCGCCCCATCATTTTTTCTTTATTTCTCGGACATTTCTCGGGCCAAGAGTCCAGCCCATGCGATCTTCACTAACGTGATTCCTGTTAGGCGGTCGATCTCGACCGGCGCGTTCTCGCCGTCCTCGTCTCACGTAAATCAGCCCTCGGCACCCGACTAAAGCTCACAAGCACCGGCCTGCCACACGCCGATGCGTTGGTGCTCACCGCGCTCATCACAGTCACGGGCCCGCACGATTGGAAGCGGTATCCTGCGACTGGGGGTGAGGGTGTGTCGGTGCCGATGCCGATGCCGCTTGCTCCTGCTGCGCGATCTGAGCATGCGTTGCCGACGTATGGACAGGCGCCGTTTACACGACCGCTTGCGTCTTTAACTGGTGCGAATGCGGGAATGGGGACGGGTACTAGACGAGGCGCGGCGGTTTCGGTACCAAACTTGTCCATCGCTCGTGCGAGTCCTGCTCCGAACTCGGCACCGAGTACGGGTCAACCGATTGTGCTCACTCTAGACTCGCGCCAGCTCCTCTCGGGTGTCTTTTCGCACAACGGCCGGCCCGAGGTCGTTATCACGACGATTGGGCCGTACACTACTCTGGCTCGGTATATCACTTCTGATGATTGGATGGCTACGGGCGGAGATGTGGATGTGGATGGGCGGAGGTTGAAGAGGATAGCCAACATTGAATGGGTGTCGAGTTCGTTCAAGGGAAAGCGCTTGACCAAGGTACGGATGAGAGGTCAGAAGAAGATTGTGGACGAGATCATGTACAGCAGTAACATGTTTTTTGAGAATCGGTACGTCCATCCCTTCCTTTGCACACACCGACTAACATGGACGACAGAGAACGGCGTTTCGGCTCCCCCAACTTTCTCCCGTGGATAACCTGGACCGAAGCCTCCTCTCGAACAACCTCCTCCCTCTCCGTCTCCTCTTCCCCCTCTTCCGTACGCTACATCTGCCGCTCACACCCCGACGCCCGCCCCCTCGCCGTCCTCTCCCGCCGCCTCACAAGCGCCGGCACGCAACTCGAACTCACACCCGAAGGATGGGACATTCTCGACGCAGTCCTCCTCACAGGCCTACTCGTCATTTGCGGATCGCACGACTGGAAACGAGTAGCCGGTATCGGTGTCCCTGTACGACAGCCTGAAGAAGGGGAAGGCGAGGACGGGGACGGAATGGCGTTGGGAGAGGAAATGGTCACTGGTCTTGATGGATGGACGAGTCCGCCTGAGCTTGTTGAGATGGGCGGGGCGAGTGGGATGTATACTCCTCGGCATATTGGTTCGCCTAGGGGTGTTGGGTCGGGTGCTGTTACGCCGGGCGGGTTGGGAGGGTTGGGTGTGGGTGAGACGACGCCTGTGGGGAGTCGGGCGCCTTCGCCGCCTCCGTATCTCCCGTGATAGGAGAGTTAGGGCTTTGTAGTTCGTCGTTCGGCCTGAGGTGGTGTGGAGGATGTGCGCCATTCTCGTGCGGGGTGAGAATGACGGAGGAGCGTAGCCGAGGGCCGATTTCTCGTCCCATGATATCTCCTTTTTTCTTTCCTCGAGTTCGCGTTTAGCCTTCTGGAATACTTCCCACCTCCACTTCTCCCGTTTTCCCTTGCTATCGACTCATCCCCCCCTTATTCGAATCATAATTGAGGGTACACACGCGCTGAAATACCAACCAAAGGAACATAACGTGTATATATGCATATGTTGTTTATTTTTTTCGTTTAGACTTTGGGTTAGCGTGTAGAATTGCGACGTAATGTAGAGTGCGATTGTTTGGGATTAGCGGGTTCGAGGTTCGAGGTTCGAGAAGAAAAAGAAGAGACGAGAGAAGGTCTGGTGACCTCGCTTGTATCTTTTGGGTTTCGAGATTGGAGCTAGCCTCGTAAACCAGACTCCTAAATCGGACTGGAGCTGCACTTCAAGGATCGGCGACCGATGGCTGGTGATTGTATGCGTGTGATCGTTAGAGTTGGGTGGGAAGAGTTTGTTTGGTTAGCCGGGGATGGCACGGGATAGACGTAAAGTTAATAGTCATGGGACGTTATGTCTTGAAGGAGACTCGAGGTTCGTGATGACGAACTCGAGGGATGACAGTTCGCACGGTACAACGGGACAGGGTAGACTGGTGGCAAAAAAAAAAATCGGTCAACTGAGACATCCCTAACTATACACAAATGCACGAAACCAACAGGGACAACGCTCAGAACTCGTACATCCAACTGGATTGACAGCTCTCGGATGAAGGTAGCTCGAGTCCTTCCGACTGACTTAGGGCCCTGATCTTTTGGTTTAGCAAACGCAGATGGTCCTCGTCTTCTTTTGTCTGAGGCGTATAGCCTTCTGTCGTAGCCTCGCAATTTATACCTCGTGGCCAAAGGATACAAAGGCATCTGGGACAATGTCAGAGTGATCAAAATATCAATAGGTTGGGCACATACTGGGCAATGGCATCCAAGTATTCCTCCATAGTACTACTCTTCTTGTCCATTTTCCAGAACGTAAAGCGTTCACTAAGGTAGAATGTGGACACAAGACAGAGCGTCGAAGGAGAGGGGATGACCAAATGTCCCCACCACTCCACCTTCCATGAGCTGTCAATGCTAAAGTTACCCAAAGACAAACACCGTAGCTTGGGCATATGCTTTGCGATCCAGGTAAACTCTCTAATGGTTATACGTACATAGTCAACTTCGAGATATTCCAAGTCGGCCAAGTCGGATATGTGAGGTGTAAGCTCGTTGATATGGAAGCCTATAATTCTAAGCCGTCGCAATGGTAGATGTCGGACACGGTTTACAGCCGATGCTGAGACCTCTGGATCATCGAGGCAACACAAATCTAGAGAGAGCTCTTGCAGTCGGGGGCTGCCCTCACAAATGTCGCAAATGAGCTCGCTCAACCACCACTTGGACCGGAATTTGACACTGACGGACACCAGTGATTGGACAAGCGGGCTGAGACGCCAAAACTGGTCAATCATGAAGCCAGGTAACCCACATGCGGATAGGTGTCTAAGCGTAGAGAAAGAGTGGGCCGGTAGCACCCAGTCGTCTAGAGCGTCCTCGTTCTCGTCGTCTTCATCTTCGTCTCCGTCCCAGGGTGAGACAATCTGGAGCGATTCAAGCTGAGGAAGAGTACCGAGTAGTTGTAATTTCTCGCAATCTACCATCGCAGTAGTGCATTTGAGGATGCGAAGGTTTTGGAATCGAGTGACGGTGTGAAAAGCAGCGCCTACGTTACCCAAATAGGCATGGACATATATATGTAAGACCTTGAGCTCCGGTACAGTGTTCATGAAATCCTTTAGCAAATGTGACGTAGTGTGCGGGCCGAGCCAGGAAGAATGCCCGCTTGGAAGGCGGATGTCGAGAAGTGATGGGGAAATGAATGCCTTGACACCTTCCAAGTCGCCTGGGGTTCCAAAACTGTACGCCCATTCTTTTCGTTCGTCGGATACATCCAAGATCAGCTGGCACAAGTTCGGCAGGAGAGGGCGGCGCAACACAGTGCTCCGAAGTGAGTGCCAATTTGGCTCCTTATCATCTAGAGAGGGCCGTAGGCAAAGCTGCTTTACAAAAGGTGCATAAAAACCAAAGCGAGAGAGCCGAGATTTGTCTTCCAATAGGTCCTGTAACATAAATACGTAAAGAGCGGTGCGGGTCGCAACGATATTGTACTTACGGCGGAGTAGGTGGGGCTTTCGGCATCGTGGTGTTCGGTAGGAATCAAGTCAAGCAGGGGCTGCGCGTCGGGAAGCCGTCTCCAGATATAGGGTGTAGCACAGCGGAAAAAAACACGAGAGATAGTTAGAAGACTAGCGAGATCTGAAACCTTTATATTAGCGCATATAAGTGCGATGATGTCGTATGTGAACGTTGGGTTGTTTGGCGAAGGAAAATGTTGCATGGTGAGGCCAGCTGCAAATGCGACGTGGTTGAATAGATCAAGCCTGCTGCTGAGTCATAACGCGCGGCAACCGGTCTGGGTTAGTTCATTTTACCTGGTTGTTACGCAATTGCTACCTGAACACTCAATTGAAGGTGACCCCGCAGCCCCCGACAGCCATGGTGGGCCAGTGAGACAGAGCCCGCGGAGGAGCACGCCCGAGAGCGCCGGCGCTGAGAGCGAGCACCATGCTCACGTGACTACCACCGGCGCGCGTCCGTACTTTACCCCACCACCTGCGCGCCGCCAGCCTTGCGGCATTTTCGTACATACCCACCTCACCTACCGCAACAAAACTACAGCCCACGCCTCCCTGTGACCCGACAAACCCAAGAAACGCAGCCACAGCTGCTCGTACATCAAACCCACCTACCCCTACACGGGCCCACTGCCGGAGGAAAACGGATAACGACGCAAATTAATAAAACGTAGCCGAAAGGGGAAGCAAAAGCGCAAAGCGCCGCGACAACGACGATGATAGCACCGGCGAACATCCGCCTCGTGCGCCCTCATACTCTATGAGCGCGCCTGCGACCCCCCGTTTTACACACACCGCATGCGGTTTACCCCCGCTCGGTCCACCTTTCTGCCAACGGGTTTCCCCCTCGTTCGGCCTTACAATTCGCCAATGGGTTCCCCCCCATTCGGTTTATACGCTAGCGGCTTACCCCCCGCTCAGCACCTACATCAACCAGCGGATTACCCCCCGCTCGGTCTACCTTTCGCCAGCGGGATTCCCCTCGCTCGGCCCTATAATTCGCCAATGGGTTCCCCCCCATTCGGTTTACACGCTAGCGGCTTACCCCCCGCTCAGCGCCTACATCGCCAGCGGCTTACCCCCCGCTCGGTCTGCTATTCCGCCAACGGCTTCCCCCCCGTTCGGCTCATAAGCTAGTGGATTACCCCCCGCTTAGCACTTTTATCAACCAGCGGCTTCCCCCCCGCTCGGTTTTCTACTTCCGCCAACGGATTCTCCCCCGTTCGGCTTTACACACCAGCGGCTCACCCCCGCTCAGCACGTATATCGACCAGTGGCTTACCCCCATGCTCGGTCTCTACATCACCCAGCGGCTTACCCCTGCGCGGCCTCAATCTACGCGTCTCAACGCCTTTACGACCACCATCAAACGGCTATTAGCCATACCTCGATTACCGACCACAATCTAGCTACCCAATCGCATGCCCCGTCTTCGGGCGCGATCACTCGGCAACATCACCCCTTCTTTTATGTTTATGTTTATTTTTATTTCAACGGAATTCCCTCCGCGCGACTATGCCGCTCGCGCCCACATCCTAGCCCACCTTGCCTCTACACTCTCACTTCGCTGTCGATTACCTCGGGGGCACCGTCTACTCCAATCCGGCACACCCTCCATGAACACACGGAGGCACACGGCATTATCGCCTGGCTCACTCCTGGCTCGTCCACGGCTGACCCCCGGCGGCCTGCGGCCACCAGGCGTCGCCTTTGGGGCGCCCGGCCTTAGTCTTCGCCCTCGGCCGGTGTCCTCCCCCCTCTCTCGCCGCGCTCCTGTCTTGCAGGCACTCCGTGCCCGCTCTCCGTCTGGGGCGAGTCGTGCTCGCGGTTCGGGCGTCGGTCACCCCTGCGCCGCCTTCGGCGGCGCCGGCGTCCCCCAACCTCACCGAGGACGTACCACGTCAGTGGTAGGGGATCGCATGAAGCGACCGGGCAAGGGCCTCAGTACCAAGTTTCAGAGGTTCGAGAAGAAAAGATCAAAGAAGGTTTGTCCGGTGACCTTGTGTATTTCGATATTGCATAGATCAGCAACCGAGTGTCGACTGGATGATCGGCGGTTATATGCGTGTGGTTATTAGAATTGGGGTGGGGAGAACGTGTTTGGTTAGCCGGAGGTGATGGCACAGGGTAGACGCGAAGCTAAAAGTCGTGGAATCGCCTGTAAAGAGCATAATAGGAGGTCATGTACGACCGGGCCTCGGAACTCACCGGCGAACCTGAGGCCTGGTATTCTGCAAATGCGAGGCAAGGTAAACCGAAGGTGATACCTGAGACAATTTCCCTGCCCGCACTACCTTGCGCGTGGTCTTCTCGCTCGTGGTCTTCTCCTATTTTCTCTCCCATTCTGGCGTCACCTTTCGATTATAAAAAAACCGATGACAAAATAAGTCCGGCAAATCGAGATATCCCTATACAATGTACAAAACTAGCAGGAGGAACACTTAAAACTCCTACATCCAACTAGACCTACAGCTCTTTACTGATGGTAGCTCGAGCCCCTCCGAATATTGATTCAAGGCTATGATCGTTTGATTTAACAAGCGTAAATGGCCCGCATCCGCCGACCTTTGAAGTACTCGGCCGGGTCTAATATCCTCGCATTGTACACCTTGTGGCCAAAGTGTACAAAGTGATCTAGAAAATCGTCAGAATAATCAAACTTAGACAACTTCGGCACATACTGGGCAATGACACCCAAGATCTCCTCCATAGTGTTATCCCTCCCGGATAACTTCCAGTCCATAAAACTTTGGCTAATGCGAAATTCGGCTGCAAGACAGAATGTCGAAGGAGATGGGGTAACTAGGTCTGGTTCCAGATCCCACCCTGCCCCCCACGACCGGTCAAGGTCGAGGTAACTTAAGGATAGGAGCTGTAGCTTGGGCATATATCGTGCGATCGAGACCAGATCTCTGATAGTTAAGTATGCATAATTATCGAGCTCGAGATACTCCAAGTTGGCCAAGTCCGGTGTTAGAGGTACAAGCTGGGTGATATCTGAGCCCAAAATTCTGAGTCGTTGCAGCGGTAGTTTTCGTATATTGTCCATGACCACTGTCGGGACTTCTGGATCCTCAAGATCACTCACATCTAGAGAGAGTTCTTGCAGGCGCGGGCTGCCATTGCAAATGTTGGAAATGATGTCTGGCACTGACGTCTCCGACCCAAATTTGACACTAAGGGACACTAGAGGTTGGATAAGGAAGGGCAGGCGCCAGAACTGGATGATCATCGGGTCAGGTAGCTCATATGCGGACAAGTGCCTAAGCATAGGGAAAGAATTCGCCAGTAAAACCCAGTTGCCTGGGGGAGCCTCGTCCTCGTCGTCTGATGCGTGCCCGTCTCCAGGCGACACAATCTGGAGCGATTCGAGTTGAGGGAGTGCCGAGTAGTTGTAGTTTCTCGCAGTCTGCGATCACAGTAGTGCATTTGAGGGTGCGAAGGTTTCGGAAATCAGCGATAGTGTGGAAAGCAGTGTCTATGTTACCCATATCAACATGGATGTATATGTGTAAGACCTCAAGCTCCGGCGCAGTGCCCACGATATTCTTTAGTAATTGCGATGCGGTGCTCGGGGTAAGCCAAGAAGAAAGCCCGTGTGGTAGACGGATATCAACTAGTGATGGGCAGAAGAACGCACTGGCGCACGTCAAGTCGTCTGGGCTTCCAAAATTGTACGACAAATATTTTTGCTCGCTGGGTACGTCCAAGATTAGCTGGCACAGGTTTGGCAGGAGAGGACGGCGTGACACAGCGTTCGAAAGCGAGTGCCAGTTTGGAACTTTCTTATTCAAGGAAGGCCGTATGCGAAGTTCCTTTACGGAAGGTGCATATATGTCAAAGCGAGAGAGCCAGGATTCGTCTCCCGGAGGATCCTGCAATGGAGATATGTTAAAAGGAATGTGGTCACAACAATGTTGTGCTTACGGTGAGCTGAGCGGAGTTTTGGACATCACGGTATTCGATAGGAATCAAGTCCAACAGGGGCTGCGCATCAGGGAGCTGTCTCCAGATACGAGGAACGACACAACGGAAAAAACCACGAGAGACAGTTCGAAGGCTGGCGAGGTCCGAATCGTTTATATAAGCACATATCATCACTATAATGTCGTGAGAGAATACTAGATTCTTTGAGGGAGGACGTTGCATAGTGAGGGTAGCTGCAAACGCGGCGTGAGCTGGTTGGTGGTTGAATGAATCAGGCGCTTTTGCTGAGTCATAAGTTGGGAGCGCGCCAGCTCGGGTGGTTACAACCTGAAATTATAGCCACGACGCCCGAGCAAGTTCATCTTCTGACTGTTGCGTAGTCAGTGTGTAAGTATCTTATATCGAGGGAGTAAAATTAGGGGCGACAGACAGGGACTGAATCGCCACTTCTGTACGTACTGCCTGTAATAGGAGATTGGGGCATTGGGATGTATGTGGTTTGACCCAATGCCATGCGTGATGAATCATTCCTTGCAGGCGGTAACCAGGATGTCGCAGGGTTAGTAAGGTCAGGTGGAGGCAAGCAAGCTAGGGTGGGCGAGATAGGGACGAGCTGTAGCACAAGCTGTGTAGCCAAACATGAACGCGATGAGTAGGCCCAAACAGTGTCAGGCGTTAGTTTGGATCTAAGGGTGTAGGGTGGCGCCAGCGGATGAAGGATTGCATTTCAACCATCTTCACGCTCTGCAGTAAAGAGGCAGAGTGCAATACATTCACAGTTATCGTAACAAGCCTAGTGGGTTGCGATTCCTTAGAATGTACAAAACCGAAGCAAGCATAGATGGTACCTAGAACTCATACATCCAGCTAGATCTACAGCTTTCAGATGATTGTAGCTCAAGTCCTTCCAACCGATTCAAAGCTACGATCTTTTGATTTAGCGTGCGTAAATGGCCTGCATCTGCTGACCTCTGAAGTATAAAGTCGGGTCTAACATCCTCACATTGTACACCTCGTGGCCAAAGGGTACAAAGGGATCTGAAAAAACGTTAGAGGGATCAGAACTCGGTCAAGTTGGGCACATACTGGGCAATGAAACCAAATATCTCTTCGGTAGTAGTGCTACCCTTTCCGAATAATTTCCAGTCCATGAAACTATGATTAAAGCGAAATTCGGCCACAAGACAGAGAGTTGAAGGAGACGGGGTGGCCAAGTCCGATTCCACATTCCATGACTCCAACTCCCACGACCGGTCAAAGTTAAGATAGCCTAAGGATAGGAACCGCAGCTTGGGCATGTGTTTTGCGATTGAGATCATATCATCAATAGTTAGGTATGCGTAATTATCGAGCTCGAGATACTCCAAGTTGACCATATCTAACGTTAGAGGTGTAAGCTCATTGATATCTGGGCCCAAAATCCTGAGACGCTGCAGTGGTAGTTTTTTTATATGGTCTATAGCCGCTGCCGGGACCTCTGGATCGTTGAGATCGCTCAAATCTAGAGAAAGCTCTTGCAAGCGCGGGCTGCCCTTGAAAATGTTGCAAATGACATCCTGCGATGATGTCTCGGACCTGAATTTGGCACCAAGAGATACCAGTGGTTGGATAAAGGAAGTGAGGCGCCAGAACCGGACAATCATCGAGTCGGGTAACTCGTGTGCAGACAGGTGCCTAAGCATAGGGAAAGAGGTGGCCGGTAACACCCAGTTGCCCGGAGGATCCTCATCCTCATCTTCTGATACATGCCACTCCCCAGGTGACACGATCTGGAGTGATTCAAGCCGAGGGAGAGTACCAAGTAGTCGTAATTTCTCGCAATCTACCATCGCAGTAGTGCATTTGAGGGCACGAAGATGTTGGAATCGAGAGAGGGTTTGAAAGGCAGAATCTGGGTTACCCATACCAACGTGGACGTATATATGTAGGACCTTAAGCTCTGCTGTATCCACGATATTCTTGAGCAACCGTGACGCGGTGTTCGGGACAAGCCAGGAAGAAAGCCCACTGGGTAGGCGGATATCGAGGAGTGATGGGGAAATAAATGCGTTGATGCCTTCTAAGTCTTCTGAGCTTCCAAAACCGCGCGGCAAATATTTCAGTTTGCTCGCTACATCCAGTATTAGCTGGCACAGGTTCGGCAGGAGAGGGCGGCGCGCCACAGCGTTTGAAATCGACCGCCAGTTTGGTTCCTTGTTATTCGAGGAAGGCTCTAGGTGAAGCTGTTTTACGAAAGGCGCATAGAAGTCGAAGCGAGCGAGCCAGGATTCATCTTCAGGAAGATCCTGCAATGGAGATACATTAAAAGGATCTGGTTGTGACAATGTTACACTTACAATGAGCTGAGCGGAGGTCTTTGCTTCAAAACATTCGGTAGGAATCAGGCTCAACAGGGGCTGCGCGTCAGGGAGCCGTCTCCAGATACGAGGAACAACACAGCGGAAAAAGCCACGAGAAACAGTTAGAAGGCCGGCGAGATCTGGATCCTTTATATAGGCGCATATCATTACGATAATATCGTAAGCGAGTACTAGGCTGTTCGACGAAGGAGAACGTTGCATGGTGGGGGTAGCTGCAAATGTGGCGTGAGCCAGTTGGTGGTTGAATGAATCAGGCGCTTTTGCTGAGTCATAAGTCGGGAGCGCGCCAGCTCGGGTGGCTACAACCTGAAATTCCAGCCACGACGCCCGAGCAAGTTTATCTCCTGACTGTTGCATAGCCAGTGCATAAGCATCCTATCTCGAGGGAGTAAAATTGGGAGCGACACGGATGGGGACTGAATCGCCACCTCTGTACGTACCGCCTGCAATAGGGGCGATGTATGCGGTTTGACCCAACGTCATGCGTGGTGAATCATTCCTTGTAGGCAGTAACCAGGGCACCACAGTACTGTTATAGTCAGGTTCTGGAGTGGATTGGCGGGATAGAATGGACAGCGTTGGTTGTTTAGTCAAAAAGGAGTGCGGTGGGTAATAGTCTGGACGATGTCAGGTACTAGTTGGGGTTTAAGGGCCATGTAAAGAGCGGCGCTGAGGGGCGAAGGATTCCATTTCAACCATCGTCACGCGTCGCAGTAAGGAGATAAAATACAATAATCTGATACTTGGCTACTTGTAATTCCTTAAGCCGTGGGGCAAAGCCTACGCCTAGAACTCGTACATCCAATCAGATCTACAACTTTTGGAGGATGGCAACTCAAGTCTCTCCGACCGACTTAGGGCTAGGATCTTGTTGTTTAATAAACGCAAATTGTTCTCATCTGCTCTGCTCGCACGAAAATGCTCGTATCTAGCCATCTCGCAGCGTACGCCCTGCGGCCAAAGCATAAAAAGAAGTCTGAAAAAGAATCAGAGTGATAAAATTTTTGGCAAGTTGCATGCATACCGAGACATGGCACCCAAATAATCTTCCATAGTCCTACCCGATTCAAAGTCTCCCTCCTCAAAGTCTTGGCTGAAAGTGAATTCGGTCACAAGACAGAGCATCGAAGGAGATGGAATAACCGAACACGGGTGTGACAATTCCGGCCATTGATTCAGGATTATATTTGACGACAAGAAGCGTAGCTTTGGTATGCATTCTGCGATCAAGACTAGATCGCCAAAGGTCAGAGCCATAGAATCGACGTCGAGGTACACCAAGTTAGCCATGAAGGGTATTAGATGCACAAGTTCATCGGTATATGAGCCTACTATTCTAAGGCGCTGTAGTGGTAGCTCCTGTATGTGACCTACGACCTCTGCTGAGACCTCTCCTTCGTCAAGTTCACCCAAATCTATAGACAGCTCTTGCGCTTGGGGACTACTCTTGCAAATGCCGCAAATTATTTCATCCAAGAATAGCCCGTCCAACCTAGAGTCGGCCAGGAATCTGACGCTGATGGACACAAGCGCTCGGCTGAGGGGAGTAAGACGCCAGAGCTGGACGATCATTGAGGCAGGCAAATTGTGCGCAGCCAGGTGCCTAAGCATGGGGAAGGTCTGAGACGGTAACACCCAGTCATCCAGAGGTATTTCATCCTCATCATCCAATAAGTAATCGTTCGGAGATGACACAATCTGTAGGGATTCAAGTTGGGGGAGAGTGCCGAGCAATTGTAGCTTTTCACAGTCCACCATTATGCTAGTGCATTTGAGGACGCGTAGACTTTGAAGTCGAATGATGGTGCGAGGAACCGCATCTATGTTATTCGCATCACTTTCGACGTAGATATGTAGGAGTTTAAGCTCCGGAGCAGTATCCGCGATACTCTCCAGTAACTGTGACGCAGTATTCGGGCCAAGCCAGAGATGGAGCCCGCTCGGTAGGCGGATATCAACCAATGACGGACATAGGAATGCACCAATGCAGGTCAAGTCTTCGGGACTTTTAAAACAATATCGCCAAGAGATATAATTGCCGGGTAAATCCAGGATCAGCTGGCATAAGTTCGGCAGGAGTGGGCGGCGCGACACGGCATTTGAAAGTGAGTGCCAGTTTGATTTCCGTCCAAGCAAAGAAGGCTGTAGGCGAAGTTCTTTTACAAAGCGTGCATAGAAATCAAAGCGAGAGAGCCTAAGGTTGTCTGCTTGAATGTCCTGTGCAGCCGGGTGTGTGAATGGGGGTACGGATTACAGAAACGTTGCACTCACGGTGGACTGGGTAGATCTTTTGACGTCGCAATGTCTTGGAGGGATCAAATCCAGCAAAGGTCGCGCGTCGGGAAGCCGCCTCCAGATATGACGGACGACACAGTGAAAAAAGTCGTGAGAGACAGTTAGAAGATTTATAATTTCTCGGCCTTCTAGATTGTCGCATATCATGACGATAATATCATGAGTAGCGAGCATTGGACCGTCGAGTCCAGAATGTCGCATGGTGGGGGTCGGACAGAACAAGCGCTATCGATTAGTCATAAAGCAAAGGGGGCGACAACAAACAGAAACCACAACTCGAGTTACCTCGTTGACATATTTTCAACATAAACGGCCTAGTCCAATGGGGTATTACCGAGGGCGACATCGGCGAGGAATTGGGCGCCGTTGCTAACTCCATATCTCTCACGATAGGAGATGGGGCCTCCACATGTACGCGGTTTGCCCAAGGTCGTGCGTGTGGTGCGTCGAAGCTGCAACCAGTACCTGCCTTTACGCGTTTAGGCGACAAAGAGACGCCTTTGAACAGTGGTTATAAGTTATTGAAATTCTCTTGAGACAAAGTTTTCACAGTTGGATACTTTTACGGTTAAATTTTGTGTCGGGAGCCAGTTTTCCTTTCCAAGAGAGCGAACTTTGCCCGAAGCAGAAGCCGAGCGCGAACGCCAAGCGGACAACCACATCGTCTTCCAATCACCCTCACTCGTCACTGTCCCCACACCATGATAGACCGACTCTCCGGTAGGACCACGACATTTGGCCCAGTAAAAACGGAAGCCCAAACGTACCCGGGCTGAAGCTGTATGTTTCCTAAACAAGCGACCATCGAGAGGCTACTATCGCTGGTGAGTGAAAAGGCAATTCTATATCTGTTGTGTGTAACCAAATAACCTTGCCTCGTAGACTTTGTAGTTTAATAAAACATCTAATTATTCTCGTAATGGGGTAACAAATGAAAGCTTAGAATGACAACATTTCGTGAAATAAGAACCCACATCAAACACTGGTATACCCTCCTCTACTACTGCGGCCGGAAGAGAAAAGGTGCGAGATCAAGTCGCGGATCAAATATGGAACGTCGCGCCAGAAATCGCGATGACTAGACAGAAGGCCGATTAGGATGTGTTTGGCTTGGGAGAGTGATACGTACGGTACTAGGTCCCATCCAGATGCCCCATACCGGTTGTAATTATGATATGCACCCAGGCCAAAGTACAACACGATGACCAAAAATAGTCTAATACCCAAAGGGATGAGCTGGTTCCAAAGTGTTCAGCGACGCAAAACTCACATGAAGAAAAACCATCCCATACTAGAACCTCCAACATCCTCGCTCTTGGGGGGATTGTCTGTACTCTGCGACCCACACGCCTCCACAACGTGCCATTCGAGTGTCGCTTGGGAACCGTCATATCCGGTGAACTTTGGTGCCTGAGTCTCCTTTGTACAGATCATCGTGACCTTCAAGGATTGCTTGGAACCGTCGCTTGGGTAGGCTCCAGCGTTGAGTATCAAGATTAGCCCTTTCTCCGTGCTTGAAGAGAATGGTTGAATAGTGTAGCTGCTAGACGATTGCGCAAGCGGAATTGCGCTAACGACGCGATCCTACGCTTTGTCAAGGCATTCAGAAAGGATTAAGATTGAGGCTGCGAACACACCTGCTCTCCCTCTTTCTTGTTCGTTTTGGTGAGACAAGCCCGCGTGCCCTCCCCACACTAAAGGAATATATTTAGCGATTGGCGAGATACGTCAAGGCGCACATACCTGGTCCGCGTCCTTCACTCCATCTTGGCGCTTCAAATCTGTGCAAATATTAAACCTCAATGTGTCGTGCATCGTGGTTGGCGGTATCGCTCGATCTCGTTCGGCCGTTCTCTCATCGTTACCGAGGATACTCAGGTCATAATGCACTCCTGATAGGTCCAGTTTGCAGCTAAACGGACCGTTGTCGGCAATAGAGTTGACAGCGTAGAACAAGAGTAGCAAGATGTGTCGTCTCCACGGTAAGATCATGGTGGCTTGAAGGGACCTCACCCACGGCTGACGTCAGCGCTTTAAGCGCTGGGCGTTTATTAGCCACACCCAGCGTGCTCCTGGCTTCGACACTGTGCATATTTAAACCGAGTCAGTTCTAAGCTTTAGCTGTCTAGACGTCTCTTCCCGGCTTTCTACTTTATATATGCAAGTGCTAGGTTCATACAGCATCTACTCATTCAATGGGAGACTAAATACACATCTCTTCGAGAGCCCATGGTCCCAAAATATCCTATAGACATCTAGGCACTCCCGACCTGTGAGATACTTCCCCCAGCACTGATGCTTGCAACGGCGGGCCCTAGTTTTTTCTTCGTGTTACTTTATGCACGACACGTCTGAAAAGTCTCTTACCAGGCGCAGTGTAACCGTCGGCGGTACCGGAGTAGATGTTGTAAACAATTCCGGGAGTCGAGTACGTGTATGCCTGTGGTGATACCCAGTCAGTATGTCCCACTGTTGGTCGCAGCTTTTCAGACTCACCCCTGGGAATGCTACACCACTTGGAAGAGCAGATCCGCTAGACGTCACCGCAATCTGGACGCAACCTATGACACGTTTGCCCCGTGATTCAATATACCGGTAGCCTAGATCCACTCACTCATGTAGAGCTGGGCACCTCGAACAGGGTTGGATTGATAAGAGACATTAGCTTCATGCAAAGCTGACAAAACGGTTCACCAGATTAATACCTGAAGCCGGGATGATAAACTGAAGCACTTACCAACAATCTCAGCGCGAAGCAGATATTGGCCAGCGGCAATGTTTGGAATCTTCACAGAGTGTTGACCGTGCGAGGCGATAAGCTGGTCCACAGCCCAGGTGCTTCCACTGCCCTTGGCAGAGAAAAGCTTGACCCAGACGTTCCCGGCACTGTAAAGCAACGTGCAGATACATTGTCACTACGGTAAACCACTCGACAGCCTGTAACTTACCCGTTGGAAGACGCGGGAGCGATATATACCTGAACGGGACCCTTGTGCGACGAAGCGATGATATCGTCGTTTCGGGAATCGTGGTACCCTTCAGAAGGGATAAATGCTCAGGCTCTCCTTGATATTACGGTACTCACATTCGAACGTGAATGTGTCGCCAGCCTTGACAGACAGTGTTTTCGGCACAACCCTGTTGTTCACATTGCCTGTCCGAAAGACGCAGTCAGCATATGGCCAAGGGTATATAGGAACATGGAACAGACTTACATGCCATTGCAGATGATGTCAAGTCCTTGACTGGGTTGTTGTTAGGGGGAGAGCGAATGTAGTTGTTTCGACCATCACCCCTTGACAACCTTTCAGTAGGTTCAACAATCCACAAAGCTTGAAACTCACTGGAATACACCGTTAATCCAGGCACCATAGACGGTTGTGTGAGCAGACACGAAACCGGCGCTCAAGAGGGTCACAGCGAGTGTAGCGAACTTCATGGTTCAACGATGAGGGGTGAGAGACTGCGACACTCAACTTGCCGCCATTTATACGACTTTGGGAGGCCTGAATATAACAGTACCGGCCTTGGCTGTCGGCACCGGGACTCGGTCGGTGGTACAAGGCCCGAATTATCACCTTGTTTTCAACGCAAGGAAGTAGATACGCATGACGCGATTATCCAGCTGACAAGCCGCCCCACTTGAATTAGAGCCTGATTGACCTCGAGGGCACATTTTCGCCAAGGCCCTAAATCAGAAACTGAATTATCCAAGAATATCGAAGCGTGTAAAGAGGGGTTCCCATACTTTGCCGGGTAATGCTTCTCAGAAGCCAAGACCGCAAGCTCATCACCTGCGCTTACGACGGGCAATGTAGATGCGTGTGGGTACCGAAGTTGACGAGGAGAAGCGCCGCAAAAATGCCGCCGGCGCATCATCGGTGGGGCATGGGTATATGTTGAAGCGAGTACACACGGCGGGTGAACCCAGGCACTACTCGGTATAGGTATGGATCGACGACGGTCATATATGACTAAATTCGATGATCAATTGCTATCTCATGCGTGTAACGCACGCGATCAGGATGAATGCGCATGCCAGACGTGCACACTCCTAGGATCCCACCTGACCTGTGTTGCCGAAATGAGTTCTCTTTGCCAAAGCGTCTCTCGGACCTTGTAAGATCTAGTCCTCGGCGTCCAAGGAAAAAACAGGGGGTACCAACCATAAGCATCCGCGTACCCCTCCACAGTCTGGAGCACGTTCGGAAATGTAAGGTCATCTGATACACTTAAGAGCCTTTCTATACGACAGCCGATTATTGGTGGCTCCTAGCTGGAATATCGCAACGCGGTGGATCCGTTGTTTGTACATCTTGTAAGTGGCACTCACCTTTTTGTATTTTCGCCCCTCTTAAGGCTGCTGAAGACTCTCATGTGACAAAGGGCGCTCAGATTTGGTGTTTGAAGTTGAGTTTTGACGGTGACTTAGTTGACACATTTCAATAAAATCATGAACCTGTTATTTGGGTGATAATACCTCTGTTTTATTTAGAAAGACCAAATCGTGCCACGCACGCTTGGCGAAGTGTAAATAGCTTACATTCGGCAGCGCATACATGCACCTGTGACCAGCTTAGAACATTATGCTTGGCGATGTTTGAAGGTGATTGGAACACGCGTCGTTCGGTCACATGACACTCGCTCATCGGCGATCGCAAACCTCAATTACGCTCCGACCGGCCCCTTTCACTTGGTCAATTAAAGACTTGCGCTGATGGACCGGCCGTCGGAGTCTATTCAGAGCGTCATCCTGATCATTTTGCGTTGGTATGATGCAACATGTACGTTGGGACTATACCGATCGAATCAAACTGGGCCGTCCTGCGACAGTTTAAAAGGGCGGCACCTGTGCGCTACCCCAGTTACACAGCTACTTGATTCGACTACCGTTCCACGATGTCCGAAGCCGTCAGCACCCAGAAAGCACTCAATACCAAGTTGACCCCACAAGAGAAGATTGACGGTAGGCACCGATCAAAATGCCGTTCAAGTACGACTAAACGGGTTTTGCAGGCTTGAACGAGATCGTTCGTAATGTCAAGACTGGCATGCTCACGACTGTCGGAACCAATGGCGAGCTGCACTCGCGAGCTATGGCACCAGCATCGAGTAAGTCTTCCTCGAAGAACCAACGTCCTCCCGCTGACTGTTTTGGCGTAGCTGAGGGCTTACACTTTACGTTCCTTGCCGACAACTCGAGCTACAAGACAAACGAGGTCGAGTCCAACTCGAATGTCAACGTTTCTTTCTTCGAGCCTGGCCCGAATCATTGGGTGAGCATCGCCGGTACGGCAAAGCTCTCGCAAGACAAACAGAAGATCAAGGATCTTTGGAATCCCTTGTGAGTCCGGCGTACACATATATTGATTGATCCTGAGCAATTTTATAGGACTAAGGCGTGGTTTGGAGACCTTGGTGACGGAGTTCATAAAGGCGACGAGACCGATCCTCGTGTGGTGGTCATTGAAGTTGTGCCAACCGAGGTGCGCTTCGAGCACGTGACGGCCAGGCTCGTACTCAACTCGAGTCTGCATTGCAGATTCGTTACTGGTATACGACCCGCACAAAAATAGGCACCGCAGTCGATATTGCAGTAAGTGCAGCTACTGGAAACGTAGCAAATCCTGGGGATATTCGTGTGATTACCAAAGAAGAGGTAGGTATCGATGTTGTTTCTGGGCGCTCAAAGGGTGACAAGCGCGGTTTTCGCTCGCAGATCGCTTTGGTGGAGGGGATGAACGTGAAGTAGTCTGAATCCTCGAAGGTGGTGATATGGTTGCTTTTGAATTAGTGTACTGTACGAGAGAACGATCAAATAAGTCAGCATGTATTCACCGAAATCGAGTGTATGCGTGATCGTATCATTTTGATTGGGGTTCGACACCCTTTTACCCAAACGACGATTTGCCTAGGTCTCATCTGACTGCCCGCCTCGTCATCTTAGTCAGCCATACAACGACTCCAGGCTCCGACGCAATCGCATCATCTGCCTGGTCGTGACGTCAGCTGTGGGTCGATCACATTCATTCCGTAGACCAGAAAAGAGTATAAAAGGGACTGCTGGTACCCCATCGACCTTGCACTATTCGCACTCACCATGTCTGATCCGTACACTAAGAAAGCGACCAACGAGAACTTGACGCCTCAGCAGAAGATTGATGGTAAGACTCGATGGCTCCTATAATACAGTTATTCTTCTTACCAAAGAGTCCTGCGTTAGGACTGAGGGAGATTCTAGCTACCGTGAAAACGGGTATGCTCACCACCCGTGGGACGAATGGCGAGCTGCACTCTCGTGCCATGGCTCCCGCATCCAGTGAGCTTGTCTCCTGTCCAACTGCGCGACCTATTCAAGTAACGAATGATTCGTGTAGCCGAGGGTTTGCACTTTGCATTCCTTGCGGACAACCGTAGTTACAAAACCGACGAGATGGAGGCCAACTCGCAAGTCAATGTCTCCTTTTTCGACCCTAGCTCGAGCAACTGGGTCAGCGTTGCTGGTACCGCAGTGCTTTCTCAGGACAAGGAAAAGATCAAAAAGCTCTGGAGCCCCCTGTGAGCGTTGTTCAGTTGCTTTAGCCTCGCCTTTTCCTAACCAGTTTGGCACTCGTTTGTAGTACCAAGGCATGGTTCGGAGACCTAGGTGATGGAATCCACAAGGGCGACGAGAACGACCCCCGCGTTGTGATCATTGATGTTATTCCGTCTGAGGTACGTAGGCGCCCCGTTCACTGGTTCAATCTATTCAACGAGCATCCGCTAGATTCGTTACTGGTACTGTACTCGCACAAAGGCCGGCGCAGCGATCGAGGTCGCCAAAAGCGCACTGACTGGCGGTGTAGCCAGCCCTGGAGAGCTCCGCACGATAACCAAACCAGAGGTGGGTGCTGGTGCGCATTCGCTGAGAATTTTGGAAGACTGACGATAATTTGCAGCTCGCTTTGGTTGAGGGTTTGAATGTCGCGTAGTTTTGTAATTGAAAATATGTTGTGTCACGTTGATCTATAAGATAATTGTACTACTAGCTGATAGAAGCCATAAACTTAGGATCAGGTATGGGACTGAGCGGGGAATGATAAAGGTGTGGGTCGATGACGCGTGAGCGCTAACACGGTCACGTGCTAACCGCTCCTCGTCTGGAGAACGCCCATACCTGGTATAACCACGATCACCAGCATTCAAATTTACCACCACACTCGTTTGCGGACACCTGACTAGTGTCTCTTGAATAACTTCGGCCTACATGTCTTACGGCTCTAATCGACCAGAAACGCCTCCTTCCGTTATCCTTCCCAGTGCTGGGCTAGCTGGTCCTTCAATATTCGACCTCTCGTCTCTACCTTCTGACACGCCCAACGAAAAGGGCACTGGCCATGGAGGCGCGGATCTATCTCTATCTGATCTGTCCATGACTGACTCTCGAGTGAACGTGGCCAAAACTGCGAGGGGGGCAGGCACAAGCGCCAAATGGGACGAGGAGGAAGAATACGAGCCCGACCCTCCGTTTAGACTGTTCAACGAGTCTCCTGCGCCTAAGCGAGTGATTCAAGAGCCGGAAGAGGAAGAAGAGCCCGCTCAAGACGAGGAGGATCCCGATCAGACGATCGCACAATCCGAACGAAGTGCAAGAGACGACGATCTCGACGAAGCGGAGCTATCAATTCATACTCCCCAGCGAACCACGCGTCCTGTAGATTCTCCCCCTCCTTCTGTGTACTCTCGATCGCGAACGGCGGCCGAGAAGAGGGAAGAACAACTACACGCTGCGTTGTTCCAGTTGCGAAAGATGAATGCTGTGTTTGGGGATTATGTGGGCGCGTTGGATGCCGTGCAGGGGAATACTGAGGTGAAATTGTCTTTGGTCCTTGGTGTGGCTGGGTCTGATGTTGGGTCTGGGTTGATCTAGAGGTTAGAACGTCAGGTAGAGCGAACGAATGCGATACTCGATCGGTATGTGAAGATGCTTGGACAGCAAGAACAGATAGCCAAGCTTGTGCTGGATGAAGAATGGGGCGGGGGCGAATCGGTACGTGATCTACCCTCGTTTGGGATGGGTATTTCAATGAAATTGGGTTTATAAATATAGGATGAGCAAATTCTCCAAGAACGCATAGAACAAAAGGCGAGGGAGGAACGCGAACGAAAAGAACGAGAGGAACGAGAAAGACGAGAACGGGAAGAGCGAGAAAGACAAGCGGCGGAGAGAGCCCTCGCAGAACAAGAGGCGCGAGAACGGACGGAAAAGGCTGCCGCGAGCACTAGAGGACGGGGTACTAGGGGGATTTCAACTCGTGGAACTGGCAAGTTTGTCCACTTACTACTGTGCATTCTTGATCTAAACCTGCGCTTGTAGTTCGCGGGGGTGCTCGCGGGTCAGTCTCTGGAGCTTCCACGTCAGGTATTGGAAGAGGTGCGCCCGCAGCAAGGCCATCATCAGTTGCTGGGACTTCTCGAATAAGCCGCCCTAGCTCTGTGGCGTCTACGCGGGGGTCGGCGACTAGGGCGCGTGGGAGGGGCGGGGCTGCTTAAGTTTGGTGATCTCGCACGTGACGGGCGCGCTGTTAATCTTACCACAACCATCACCATGTATCATCTACTTAAAGGATTGCATGCACACTTGACGCGTAAAGACGAGTTCTCTGTTCTTATCCTTGGCTTGGATAATGCCGGAAAGACTGTACGATTCTACCTTCCTAACCCTTCATTTCCGGTCTAACGCAGGGCAGTGACGATTGTGCTTTTGGTTGTTAGACTTTCCTGGAAAAGACCAAAACGCTCTATAATAATGTTCCAGGGCTGCCGCCAGACAAAATTGGCCCAACTGTAGGACAGAACAGTAAGTGTTCCAGTCGCTTCACGATGGATAGGCCCTCACTTGGAGCCTGCAGTGGGTAAAATCACCTTGCCTTCTGCCACGATGCAATTCTTCGATCTGGGTGGACAACGTGATATTCGCACTATCTGGTCTAAATACTACGACGACTGCCACGCCGTCATTTATATGATTGATGCAGCGGATCGGGATCGGCTATGGGACGGATGGGAGGTCTTTGGTACGTTCACTTCCAGCCCACTTGCTATAAAATCCCTACTTATTTCCTCTACTCAGAAACCGTTCTAGCGCACCCCCAAATCCTCGACGTCCCGCTCCTTCTCCTAGCCAACAAGCAAGATGCGCCCAACAGTCTGTCCGTAAACGACGTTCGGGCGAGTTACGAGGCCTGGTGGCAAACTAGGCGACCCGAGGGAGAAGATCAGTCTGAAGCGGCTCAAATAGGCGCGGGAATGATTATGGGAGAGGACCAGAGGGCGGCGAGCTTGGACGTGATGGGTGTGTCGGCTTTGGAAGGGTGGGTGTCCTAGTTGATTTGATCTGCGACAACTCACAAGGCAATAGGGCTGGAATACGAGATGCGATCGATTGGGTGTTTATTAGAGTGCAAAATTCTCGTAAAAGGCGAGTTTGTTGGTTGACCGTGGCAGTGAAAAAGCTAATATTGTAATAGGAGTGGAGAATGAGCGTTATCGTAAATGTATTTCGTGTGTAGACTATTGCACTCGTTCCGAACCAGGATTCATGGGCACACCATTCCCTACTTTAATTCAGTACCGTACAGGACCACGCGTTGGAGAGTTCTGCAGAAAGATTTCCAAGTCTCAAGTTTATCAACGCCACCAAATGACTCCGCGATCTCCTCCGCAGACGGATCAGAAAGTCTGAAACCGTGTAGTGAAAGCTCAAAGGCTTCAAGGCAGCTAAACTCGCCCAGTTCCTTTGCAAACAGCTGGGATATGTGGGCGATCGGTCTAATGTTAGCTGATGTCTGGGCAGAGAACGTTAAATAAACGTATAAATGGCGGGTGTTACTGGGCTTACTCGGAGCAAGAACACTGGCCTCATTATCTGCGGTAGGCAAACCGCTAGGGACCTCAAACTAGAGCAGACGGATGTCTCCTTAAGTTGCTGCAAGAACCTGTTCCCCCAAAGGTGTATTCGAACAGTCCGCAGAGTATGCGTGATCGACGTTATAGGTACGGCTGTTTGCGTGAGGGCGGTAACCAGCTTGTTTAGTTCGTCTTGCTCGTTGGAAAGACACGCCCCAATGGTTATCTCCACCTCGGAGACTGGCCGGCCAACTACCAGAGAGACAAGTACTCGGGGGTCGGCAGATACGTATTCAAGATGAGGGAGAAACGGCTCAGTGGCCGAAGGCTCGTTGATACTCGAAACAAGCTTGTATGCACGAGGGGGTTCTGTGTCTGGGTCAAAGAGCCGCAAGTGCGTGATCGAAGGTTGCTTTTGGAGAAATCGGGCAAACGAAGGCTGAGTATGGTACGATACCGTCAAACTCCTTAAAGCAAACCCACAACCTTCCATTCCATTAAATAGCTCGCCGAAAGATTTAGCCATTGGAGTTAGGGTAAGGTGTCTGAGGCGAGGAAGTGCACGAAGCATGGTTCGGATACGCGGTACCAGCGTGACTATGCCAGGGCACCGATCGTGAGAAACTGGTCCAATCCAGAGGGTTTGAACGAGTGGGCGCCGAGCTTGCGGGCCGTCGATGATGGCATTGCAGAACAAGTCTATCGACAAGAGGCCATGCAAGGCAACGGTTTTATACAGGACTTGGGCGGCCGCCGCGTGCGTAGTACGACTCACGAGACACAAGTGGATTAATGATCTTGTATCGTTTGATAAATATTCGAATATTAATGTAAGTAAGTCATGGTAAAGCGGCATGGTATTATGATGGTAAGATGGAGGTGCAAACAGCTCATGGTCTCGTGACTTGGCCACGGCCGTATAGATGAGGTAAGGTCTGCATTCATTTGGCGGGAAACGTACAGCGCAGATAAATCCACGTTTTAATTTGTAGTACTCACAATGTGAGTTTGCCCTTGAACCGTCACCCGTTTGAGCGCCGGGTTAATCGGTGGCTCCTTCTGGCGCAGCACCCCAGTTGCTACATATGCCAGTATCTCTACAAGATTGTGCTCTGGACTATAGCTTAGCTCTAAATCCTCCAAGTGATCGAACTCATTCGACCACTTCAGGATGAAATAGAGAAAGAACACGTGTTCGGTCATGCTTATTTGCTAAGTGTTCCCCGCATGGAAAGGATAAGTATCACCCTGGGTATTTGGTCCAGAGAATTAAACTGGTACTAACCAAGTCAAAACGTAACTTGAGCCTTCGAAGAGTTGAGCGAGTCGTTGTAGCCTTGAGATAAACCAATAACCCAGACAAAGCCTTCCGTGAATCCTGGGGGCGCATCTCGAGCTTGATTGAGCGGATGGGAGCAGTAGACATTGTGATGAGATTAGCCATAGCGTCGCCCTCCATCCCTGAGATATCGGATATTTCAACCTCGGAGATCGGGCGTCCAGGACAAAGTGCTGCGAGAACGACAGTCGCCCGCAATTGAGCTCAAACATGGCAAAAATAAGTCGCGGGATTCAAGGCTATTATAGTGCTCGACAAACCCGGTTGCCGCATGCGGATCCTCAGCCTCCCACCCTCTTTGGCTGAGGTCTAAGTGGGTAATAGAAGGTTGGCTATCGAGAAAGGCCACAAAGTATTCGTCCGGATGACAAGTGCATATCAAGCGCGTCAGTTGAAATGTGCACTTCAACCCCCTGTATAGCGATTCGAGCATCGGAGTAGGAAGAGAAATGGTTAACTCTTGGAGATTTTCTAGTGCACCAAGCATTCGATGGATTTTGATAAAATCTAACTCTGATCCCAACAAGATGTGGGAAATCAAGAGCAGCCGGCTCGGTCCAATCTGGAGTTTTTTGACTAGTTCGTGGCAGCGAAAAGGAGATTTGTTTATTATGGTTTGGCAGAAGAAATTCACAGTCTCCGAGTCATTGAGAGCCACTTCGGAGTATAACATGGGGAGTAGCGTTCGATGCGTGGCCCGGTTAACAATGGAAAGGTTCGTAATGGCTTCTCCACCCTGCTGAAGTAGCTCAGCTACTATTAAGAGTAGTTCTGGGGGTAACATAGTAGGAGTGGGTGGTTCGCCGGGGTTAAGGGCTGAGAGAGCTTAACCGGATTTCAGGAAGTGGCTAATCAAGATCAGCTCACGTGGGCTTACGTGATTTGTCTTCGATTTCAACGATTTCTAAATGTCCGCCGTCAAACAACCCCACCAAGAGCGCCAAACAAGCAAACCTGCCAACTGGGCCGGCGATGAACAACCAACTTAGTTGCAGCATTCGACTAGCACCCAAACATCGCCTGAAGTCAAAGCAAGCCAGCATAAGCAAGTCAAAAGTTTCATAAGCTGCTTGTTGTCGCGCATGGATGCGTTATATCGTACGCTATGGATACGAGGCTACACGATAGAACCACTATGACCTATAGGAAACTTCACCCCCTGTGTTTTTATTTGCTTTAGTGATGGGTTGATTTTGCGGCCAATCCTTTGCGGTATCAGACCAGCAAGATACGACAGCGCCGACAACCTTTGCTGTTCTGCCATATCACAATCTAGCACCAGATTTTCCAGAATGCTAAAACCATCAACCCAGTCAGAAACCCAACGTAGCTGAGATATGCACGGCGGGCTTCGTGCATCGCACTATAAATATAGTACCGTTATCCCCGGTGTCGGACAACGGAGCAGCAAATCAGACGGACCATAAGAAAATAAAATTTTAACTCTTGCAACGTCGAGGCAACTGGCGTAGACTTGAGATGGGACAGGAAACGGGAAATAACGGTCTGCCACGACAACTGAGAGTATATCTCGAGATTTATAGCACGAACAACCACTGTGGACATGGCGATAGAATGAGCCAAAGCCTCGCTCTCGACCAAAAGGTTTGTGACTTTAACTTGAGTGATCGGGCGCCCCGGACAGAGCGCTGATACCACAGGAGGGTCACCGGCGATTGAAGCCAAACATGGCAAGAATGCGTCTTTTGATTCGAGATTGCGGCACTGGTTAACAAGGCCAATTGATGTTGCCATATTGTTTTTTGGTTGACCAAGCTCTAGATGAACAATCGATGGCTGGCTGTTGAGGAAAGCCACGAAATGTTTGTCTGGTTGGCGAGCACAGACCAGGCGCTTGAGCTGAAACGGGCATTTTAGACCTATGTATAGTGGTCCGAGTGGTGTAGTAGGCGTGACATCCAAGTCCTGAAGATTTTCTAGCGCGCCAAGCATCAGACCGACGATCTTGACGTTGTGCGGGACGCCATCGAGCTGGTTCCATTTAATTTGGAGCTTTCTGACTAGTTTATGGCAGCAAGATGGAGGTCTCGAGATTATCATCCCACAGAACAAATCGATAGTATCCGAGCCTTTGAGATTTACTTCGGAATATAGCAAGGGAAGCAGAGTCCTATACGTTTCTCGATCAACAAGGCAGAGACTTCAAGTGAGACCGAACGCCTGTCCTCCCGGAAATGCTCGACGATCATTAATAAGACATCCAGGTTTAACATCTCCGTTCTTGTTTGCAGAAGTAGTGGATCTCAGGGGGATTTGGCTAGCTACCAGCTAACGTTGAGGGTGGTCAAGATTGAGTTGCGTGCTATCACGTGATCCACTTTGCACACGCCAGGGGATTCCGAGTTTCCTTCGAGGCAAAACGCGGTCGAAAGCCCCAAGTTCCCTCGTTCTGGTATGACTTTCACCGCGTTTCGTACAAGAGAAACCCCCTAATCTACCGTGGTGTATCCCAGCTGGAATCCAAGTTTGCGCCCTTTTGCTAGAAAGCGGCCACATAAAATAAAGGAAATCAAACACGGGATCCCTCTTGATTCGTTCATCGTCTAACAATTCGACGAACAGAACCATACAACCGGCCCCAAGCACTACCCGCCCACAACCACGCCTCCTCCAACAACCCGTCCAACGCTCCAGGGTCGTTCCAAACCGAACCATGCGCAGCATGCTCGTGTTCGCTCGATACGATGAACCGAAGTACATCTTTAACTGTGATAAGCCCCGCTAAAGTGCCGTGGTACTCGACGAGAATAACTCGAGGTCTAGACACAACATTAGCACATAGACATAGTATTATGGGCGGAAGGACTCGCCCCATGCGCTTGAACAAGTCCATGACAATCTCCAATGGCAACTGCGGCGCAACCGACAACGGCGTTTGGTTTACCCACGGGCCAAACTCGAGCATATCCGCGGCCTCGACGAGCGGCGTCGATTCGACATTGTGGTCATCTTCTTCTACGCCTGCTAGTTCGCGCGCAGGGTCGAGTTCAATCATGGACGCAACGTGTGGTGTGGCGGACGAGGGGGGTTCAAAGCTGCAGAGTGTGCTGGGGTGGATCTCGCGTCCGCGGCGGGCTTTACCTGTGGTGGATGATGTAAATATGGATTTGGATGTATGCTAAATGGGAGCTTACCGATTGCGTAGCGCAGCTCGGTTCGGCCAATGTGACCTAACAAAGTGCGATGGGAATCCGAAGACACAATAGGAAACCCTTGAACGGCCGTATGCTCTAATTTCTCCTCTATGCATGCGCAAATTAACCAGAGAATCCGAACAAAGCATATATCCGCCTACCAACTTCGCGCAGAGTCATTCCAGTTACAGACATCGTATACAGTTCTTTTTGCATGACACGCGAAACTGTACCAAAATGTAAGTTCCCACCCGACTGTGAAGGGGGAAATTATGCGTACCAGGGATATTGAATGTATGGTCATCTCGTTCTAGGTAAGGATATCCGTTGAACCGAATCATCTCATCGGCGATTCCAGTAGTCCCAAGAAAATCGCCCACAGCTTTTGTCACAAGAATTACAATCTGATGAGCTCGATTAACGGTTAAACGATAATCATATGGGGCGAAAGACTCACCATGGTAGGCAAGATATAAGTCAAAGCGCCGGTCAGCTCAAACATGATTACAACAACAGTTACAGTGATACGCATAACTCCGCTACACAAAATCCCCCTCAGACTCGGATCGGTTACAAGAAATACCTAGACGTACCTCAAGGCGGCAGCAGCACCCAACAACGCATACGTTCCAGGAGTAATACACGGTATATCGGGCCTACATGTCGAAAAGAACGAAGATGTTGGGTATGTTCTAATACCACACCATACCTCAGTGCAATGCGTAAATGCAAGAAAAAGAGACACGCACGTGTACATTGCCTTGACAATGATCCCAATCATCCTGCCGAATGTCGCACCTATCGCCATAGAGGGGACGAAAATGCCAGCGGGGACTTTGCTTCCATACGATATAATGACTAGCATAAAACGAATGACGGTCGCCAGGAAGAGCGAGTTGGCCATTGGCCACTGCGCCCAAGACCTAACATCATCAACCACCAATTATTCCATGATGCTGACGCGCTTACTGGCAAAGGTTATCATAATCCCCACCCCCTTCGCATTCTTTAAACAGAATCCCCAGACTCTCTGACATGTCGATTCGCAGAAACCGGTTAAAGTACCCGATAATGGCCGTAATCGTAGCAAGAACCACCGCTTCGGTTACACCGTACCCAACAAGATGTTTTCTTCGGAACGCGGCGACCTGGAGGTTAAACTTGATCACAAAGGCTCCGTAGAGACCCTGTGCGGAGTTATTAAGAGGCGTGGAGGGAAAAACGGTGGGGGTGACGTACGCCAAATATGCCAATGATTATGAAGAAGATGATCTCGAAGAAATGCCAGTCTCTGTCATAGGTGACTTGGAACAATACGAGTTTGCCGGTTCGGAAGGGGTTCATCGCCTGTAATCAAAAGGTTTAGGCAGAAATCTCGCACAAAGGCGAGGAGACGCTTACGGAAAGCGTGACTGTAGCTACCAAGGCACAAAAGAAACTCCGCCACATTGTCTTGATACTAAACGTATGGCTCATTTCCTAAAACCTCAGCGCTTGAGTATCGAAATGAAACGAATACCAGAAGGGCGACAGACCTCTATGGAAAACATGACACCGCCTATAGGAGAACCAAACGCGACGGCTACTCCTGCAGCAGATGCGGCCGTCAAAATGTCGCGCATCTTACCTTGCCCAAACAAACTCTGGATTAATGCACGTACACTATATCAAGTGAGAAATTCACCTTGACTCCGCGAAAACCTGCTAAACATCCGCGCTACTACGTTGCCTATACAGCACGCTACGTGGACCGAGGGCCCTTCTTTGCCAACTGCGAGGCCCGAGGCAATCACGAGTGGCTAACAAGGGGCGGTTGTCAGTGCCATGTCATTTTGATCGAGGAGACGAGCGCACTAGCGTCAAACTCTTGATGAGCAAGGTTGATAGTCCTAAATAGCCTTTCATGACAAAGCCGGCCAATATGCATTTTATTTCCGATATTCCGGAACCGGCGGCGTATTTGGCAAACGAGTCGACGAGGTGAGCCGATATGAGAGAAAATAACATCTGCCAACGACAAGCATGAGGCTATGTGTGGACCTTGAGGGTAAAACCTACCGCAAGCAACACGTAGATCAAGTATCGACCAGGGGCGTACGCACTCCATGTCCTCCAGGACGCGCACGCGCCTTCTTCCTCGCCGTCTATCTCCCAACAACAAAACTGCTGGTTCAGCCACCACCCATCAACGCAATACCCCATCTTCAAGTCTGACAACCATTCAGTGATGATGGAAATTAGGGCGGCGTTGATACCAATACAAATCCCTGTTTCGCACGTCCTGTGTGTCAGTCAGGTTGATCCAGGGAAGCTGCGGGCGCCAAAAAAACAACACGCACCTGCGATGCTGACAACAAACCAACTTTGGCCCGCGGCAACCATTTTTTGCACCTGCGCCTTCATCCATGAAGGGTTGATGTGTCCTCGCGAGTCGCGGAGCGAGGATTGAATGTCGCGAGACGTCCTAAGCCGCCTGTTACGTTCGAGAATCGAGTCTTGGATCCAGTCTAGACGCGAAAAAAACGTGTTTGGTGTCAGTAACGGAGGCAATTGAGGCAATTTACGGGCATGACCGACCGATTGTGGTAAAATCCTCATATCGCCTAAAGGGTCGTCGACGTCGAGTCAAGTGACTGCAAGTGAGATACCCACCGTATTTGCTCCAGCTCCTCGGCGTCTTGGAGTTGGCGAAATGCGTCTGCGCGCGGAGTATCTTCTAGCCGGATACCCTCCATGATGGTAGGCTACATACAAGGGAGTTCCTAGTGATCATCTCGGGCAAGGGCTGTGCTGCCGGAAGCGCCCGAACAAGAAGCGCCGAAATGAATGCCCCGGCGAGGCTTCCTGACTACCAATATGTCAGTCTATCCTAATCAGGTCCCCGTAGCTTGATTGGCCCCTTCTCTAATTTACGGCGCATCAGGTTCTTGGCGCTCAGGCCTTGGAGTCGTTGTTGGTGTGCCTCGGGCATGCCAAACAACTCAGACACCATTTAATCGTGTTCGCAAGTCAGTCAAACGGTGTGGTTGTTCTGTCTTTTCTCCCCCCATCGGTCGACTGTTTCCACCCTACGAGTCATCATGTCTCGACGACGTTCAAGCCTTTTCATGCACGTCAAGAGTGAGCCCAACCCCGAGGCCAAGTTTGTACACTACTTAACATGGCGGCACCTTATTAACCTCCCCTTCCCCCAGTCCCACTCTCTGGGAGCACCGACTTAGGCAGGCGCGCCCGCTGTCTCGCAATCCTTTCGTGCCCGATGATTCGTCTGCAAACTCGTACGAGGGCGCGGCCGTAGACTCCCCCGGCCCAATAAACCAACCTGTCAACTTCGACAGCAACACATCCAAAGAAAACAGCCGAGACGAACTCCGCGTCGATAACATGAACCACGATATTGAGTGGGGAGAGCAGGCCCCAGAATGGCTGAACCTCGTGCGTACTGGTCCTGTTCTGTTCTACGGCTGAAATACTAATAAGTCTATTATTAGTTCTACGACTTGGCGTGGACTGCATCCTTTGCCAGTTTGACTTCGAACAACAAGTTCAAGCAGCCTTGGGTAAGCAATGCTTGCTACTCGATTGTAGAGGTATCTGAAACGCGTTCCTAGGACTCGGTTTCGTACATTGTATTTTTCACTATCATGTGGTGGATGTGGACGGCCCAGGTCTTCTACAGTGTCGATTTCTATACCGACGATTGGTGAGTAACCCGGAACCATATATGCCAGATTAAACTAATTTGATTTGAAACACAGGTTCCACCTGATTGTTGTTTTCCTTCAACTCATCATCTTCGGGGTGCTGGCTGCCACGACTCGAGGTAAAGCTATCGAGCTCAAGTGGCTAGACAGTTTCTAATCTCGCCCTAGGATTTGATGTCTCGACCTACATCTTGCACTCCCCTGGTTCGACCGAGTGGGAGGATACGGCCATCGAGACGATCACGCCCGAACAATACAGCAATGAACGTGTCGCCGAAGTTTCGCTCGTCGCAATCTCGATTATTCTTGCCCTCAGCCGGTAAGTATGCGTAGCTCCCTGGCATATTCAACAAGCTCATCTCGTCCAGCCTCCTGCTTCTGGTGCAACATATCCGAGGTAAAATACCTCCATTTTCAGCATCATCTAACCAACTGACCCGCCTTTTCAGTCGCGATCTACGCCAAGTTTACACACAGGTCCAAACGCTATCCCTTGCGCCTCCTCCTTGTCCCCATTGCAATGGCCATCTCCACCGCCCTCTTTTTCGTTTCATTTGTCGTCATCAAACGGCACGGCAAAGAACCTACGGGTGCCAAGGTCAAATACTACCTATGGGGTCCTGCGATTTTGCTTGAAGTTATCGCGCATATTGTCCGGTTCCAGTGGGAGATTAACGACGGGATCCGGTTGAGGTCGCATGGCTCGATTACTGGACGATTGAGCGGTATTACGACTATCATTCTTGGAGAGGCGAGTACGCCCTTCCAGCTCTGTTCTTCCGAGGCTGACGCGAGTATACCTTTGCAGGGTATCAACGCTATTGCCGGGACGTTTTATGCTATCGAAAAAGCCCCAGGTTTTGGTGGGCCGACTGGTGCGGGTATCATCTGCTGTGCAGTCATCGTCTTTTTCTTGGCGTATCTGTACTTTGAGGGTGCTGCGCCCCTCAAGTCGGTCCGTCGTCGTGCGGCGTGGGTTATGGTTCATCTTCCGTGGCTTCTCAGCGCTATCCTGCTCCTTGAAGGTGAGCCGCCATTAGGTTTTTGGTGGTTATATGCTTAGCCCAGTTGTTTTCCAGGCGTCAAGAACCAGCTTTTGCTCTCGGTATGTGTACCAGTACTTTAAATCATACCCCCGTATACTAACCGCTTCAACAGAGCTTCACAAACTCTGCCTCCTACCTCATCGAGAAAACCACCAATGTCATCTACTCAGACGACGACTTTAACGCGACCGCCTTCAACAACACCATGCGACCCCTCATGCTCAAATCCGGCATGACATTCGACTCGCAGTGGGCCAAACTCGTCGATCTTATCGACCAAAACATGACAGCTACGAATACGACCGATTTGGACGACCAGACGCTTGCTGAGATCCAGGCTGTTTGGTATTACCGATTGGAGATGATGAGTATTCTTAATACTTATATCGTTAGTTCTTTTGTCTTTTTGGAGTTTGGCGCTGATTTCAGGTTGGGTAGAATTTCATGGATAACGAGACCATTACGGATGAGGTTCAGCACAATATTAATAGGTACCAGAGCGATTATGCGTATGTGTACCAGGTGAGTAGATGAATTTGTGACCGCAATCCAAACTATACTAATATTTTTCATCTCAGGATGTTGTGTCCGACCAACCCGAGATCTTGTATGGCGTACGTACTCTCTGAAACTTGTTTACCCACCTGTCCTCATCCACTTTTGTAGTTTATTTGGGACCTGATCCACGCTAGCGTCAACAACGCACGATATATCATGGCTCTGTGTGGCCTGACCTTTATCTGCCTCGCGACGCTGAACCTCATCCAGTCTTGGCCCCGAGGTAAATTTGCTACGACTATATGCGCTCCCATACTCATTCATTCTGGTTTACAGACCGTTTCCACTGGGCATCGATTATCAGTCGTTACCTCATGGGACTCATCATGACGCTGCTCGTCTTGCTAAACGTCGGTAAATACCAGACGTACTTCCCACCCGCCGACGTTCCAGACAAGGATCGGGCGGCCATCTTCGGCTGGATCGACTCGTGAGCTGTTTCTTCCTGTTTGGCTGTGTTTAGGATGCTAACGACGGGAGCTAGTAACTGGGTTCTGCCAACGCTGGCGCTAGCATATGGCGTTCAGTTCATTGTGGATACGGTACGTACCTTGCGATTGGGCGCTGCTAGGTTGCTCATGCGTATTTCAGGCACTCGTTTACGCAGCGTTGTGGTTTGGACGCAAGGCACACCCATCCGCTGCTGAAAAGGATCGGTGATGCGTACCGTTTGCTTGGCGCAGCTCTGCCCCTTTTTTATTGTTTTCTTTTGGTCTTGGGGCAATTGTGCATCCTTCTTATGTGCTCCCGATGTATTTATCTTTACTTACCAGCTTACAACGACATTTTTCCATTTATTCTACTGCAACTAGGGGCATACTCGAGAGTCGGGTGAAACTTCTGACGTCATGTGAGTGCTCCTGCGAGGTTGCGTACGGAAGAATAACGCCTCAGCTCTCCCCACCCATCAAAGTAGCTCTTTGCTACAGTTGTCGGACAAGTTTTTATCGGAGCGAGAACTAGTAGTACATAAGTACACCAGGCGGCGAGGTGCATACTACACGGTACACGATATACGTATGCATACAACCACACCCCGAACGCTTTCTCTCTGCAAGCTTCTGCCTCCACTACAGATAATCGTCGCGTGACAAATACCACCCCGGGATAGAGAGGTTGAGGAACGTTTGAATTGGATGTTATGATAAATTTGGGAAAGATGAAGACGTGTACAGGTGATGGTTCATCATACAACTCAGAAGCTTTAAAAGGTCCGGCTCTGCCTAACCAAGTGCTCGGTTTGTGAGGTCACAGTATTCTAAGCCACAGCAGTCGTTAGCGTGGAGGAACATTCGCACGAGTTACTTACTATTTGCGGAGCTCGGACCAGTATCCCGGGTGTTCGCTTGCTCTTCCCCTCTTCAAGTCGCTCGTCACCTCGGCAGCCTATCTACCTGTGTAGACAGACGCGTGACCATCTCACCAGAGCTGTGGAGCCTGGCGAGACCTCTATCGATCCACAGGCATGTCCGGTCGACGTTACCAGCCCTTCGCGATCATTTCAGTGCAGCCCACGAGCATTGCGTGGACGCATGACCATATGCGACTGTCACTGGTCGTCAGACTCAGACTCTCGCTCGGCGCCGACAAGACACCGGCCGCACCCCCGAGCTCGAGCACAAGACCTACCGGCCGCACAGAGGGCATCCCAGCGTCGGTCGAGGTCGAGCAAGGTACGTGCTTGATGGTCGGGACTGGTGCGACGTTTTGTCCAAGCCGAGTCGTCGGTCCGGGTTGCACTGATCACGAGAGGCAGCTGGCGTACGCACAGCGCAGGATGCGGGCAGACCAAGGACCGACGGTCGGGTTAAAGGCGAGCGGTGCCAGGTGGAGACGAGGGCTAAAAGATCGAGTCAGTAACTGATATGAGTAATGAGAGAGACGGGCGTACCGATCGGTAGAGGTATGAACTAGCATGTCCCGGTAGTCGAAGAGGAAAAAACAACTATGAGAGCAGGAGATGAATGGAGATAAAAAATAAACAAAAACGAAGATGCGAGACGAGTTTTGAAATTGGTGTTATTTAGTTTTTAATTTGAGGTTGTTTGATTTCGATTTCCGTCGAGGTTTTTTGGCATAGTCAAAGCTAAAGGGGGTTCGTTAGTTGCGGACGCATATAAAAATCGGTTTGGAAACGTACCATAAATGGACGAGTAGAATCTAGCGCAGGAGTCGATGGTGGATGAGGTTGAAGGCGAGGCGAGTACGAGGGTTTAGAATCCAAGTAGCTTTGCATGCGACGCTAAGAACATGTTAACAGAGGGTCAACCACGAACAGAAACACTTACGATGAGTAGGAAATTTGCGGCGATGGGGGAGAAACGGTCGAGTTGGTTTCAGATAGCGGTTGGAGGTTACTGAGCCGGTATGAGCTAGCGTGTCAAGCTGTTATTGAAGAGTGTCTCACCTTGAAACAGCACAGACAGTCAAGGTCATGACATGGTGAGGGTGAAGGACAATTTCGTCGACGTTGTGGGTGCGGGGTCAGTGGCAACGACGAAGACCGAAATAGGTCGCTTGCCCAGGTGACTCGGACCCAAGGCGCGTTGCGAGAGAAGAGTAGGAGACTGTGAGGGCATAGATGGCCCGACTTGTGATAGACACGGGTAGAAGTCATGGAGGGAAGATGGTGGCTGAGAGCAGGATTTTGCTCTCGAGTCGCCCCCTCGGGCTGATTTTATACCCCTGAGCAGTGACCCGTACACTCTTGCCCCTATTCCACCGGTCACGCATTATCCCTTACGACTTTTCCTGAAACCTCGGAACGGCCTTTGTATACAAACAGACGCCCCCTATTTCCTTATACGGATGTATCTGACCCTGGGAGCCAAGAATCGAGTCGGGGCCCTGTGTTTGTGCGTCTTGCGTGGCACTCGTCGGGAACGTATAACAAGGATACCAAGACTAGTGGAAGGTACGCTTCATTTCGTTTCATTTCGCCTTGTCTTGAACTCACGCGACGACGGCAATGTCGGAAAGCCGACAATCGCATGAGTTTACGAAATATAGGTCTATCATGCCGGTCACGCCGCGGCTGCGTGACGATGGCGTGATACTCCGGACGATGTATGACTGGCATGATCATGATCTGTGGCATGACCATGCACTATCATGTTATATA